>QRDG01001248.1:0-144516 GCA_012064385.1 Puccinellia tenuiflora
TCACAGATGTCACCATCATCCATTTCAATCTGTTTTGTCTCCATCTCTACCATCCAGCTTTCTTTTACCTCTGCGCTAGCATAACATATGATATCAGTTCTCCCTGATTTACCAACACTTCTAGCTATTATATCTGATATGCATGAAACACTGGGTGTGTCCTCGTGTGGTGTTACTTCTTCAGCAGTTGGACTCTTGTCTCTAACAGGACCAGTGCTCGTGGAACTTACGGAACCAACCTCATCTGCTGCATCGTTTCTAAAGGGCTGCACTTCGTTGGCAACAGACACTCCTGCATTTTCAACCTGCGCAGTGCCACAGTCCAAATCACAGGCAAGAAGCTGTGGCTCATTTAAAGCAGAGCCGCCATCTTCACTACAAGCAGAAGCCACACCAGTAACTTCTGGTTCTGCAGCAGCTTCCTTAGCAATAGAAACCCCCCTGTAATTTCCAGATCAGTAGATTCATTTAAAAGAGAAGGTCCACCTGTAGCTTCTGGTTCCACAGAAACTTTAGCGTCAAGGTTAGCGGTTCCTGTAACTTCTGGCTCTGCAACAGCTTCCTTAGCAATAGAAACTCCCCCTGTAATCTCCAGAACAGTAGATTCGTTTAAAAGAGAAGGTCGACCTGTAGCTTCTGGTTCCACAGAAACTTCAGCGTCAAGGTTAGCGGTTCCTGTAACTCCTGTCTTGGTGACAACTTCACTCACAAGAGAAACTCTTTCTGCAAGTCCTGACCTGAGTTGCAGCTTCAGTAACAAGGGAACCTAACTGTCCACAATCCATTTCAGCAGTAGATTCATTAACAAGAGAAGCTCCCTTTACAGTTTCTGGTTCTGCAATGCATTCATTGTCAAGGGGAGCTCCAGTTGTAACTTCCAATGCAGTGACTACATCTGCTGGCTCAGTTGCAGCTTCACTCAAAAGTGATACTCTCTCTGACACTTCTCGCTCAGTAGCAGTTCATTGGCAAGAGAAACACATTCTGGAAGTCCTGGATCAGTTGCAGCTTCAATAACAAGAGAACCTAACCGCATAACATTGATTTTCACAGATGGTTCATTGACAGAAGAAGCTTTGATATCTGGCTTTGCAATGCCCTCGTTGTCGAGGGGAGCTCCGGTTGTAACTCCTGATGTGGTGACTACACCTTCTGGCTCAGTTGCAGTTTCCCTCTCAAGTAAAACTCCCTCTGAAACTTCATGCTCAGTAGCATTTTCATTGGAAGGAGAAATTCTTTCTGGAAGTTCTGGATAAGTTGCAGCTTCAGTAACATGGGAACCTAACGGCGTAAAATCCATTTCAGCAGCAGATTCTTTGACATTAGAAGCTCCCATTTCAATATCTGTGTCAGCAACGCCTTTGTCGTAAAGAGGAGCTCCAGTTGTAATTTTCGACGCGGTGACTACATCTGCTGGCTCAGTTGCAGCTTCACTCGCAGGTGAAACTCTCTCTGAAACATCTCGCTCGCTAGCAGCTTCATTGGCAAGAGAAACTGTTTCTGGACGTCCTGGATGAATTGCAGCTTCAATAACAAGGGAACCTAATCGTACAACATCCATTTCAGCAGCAGATTCATTGACAGAAGAAGCTTTCATTTTATCCATTTCAGCAGCAGAATCATTGACAGAAGAAGCTTCCATTTTATCCATTTCAGCAGCAGCTTCATTGACAAAAGAGGCTTCCATTTTATCCAATTCAGCAGCAGCTTCATTTGCAGAAGAAGCTTCCATTTTATCCATCTCAGCAGCAGCGTCATTGACAGAAGAGGCTTCCATTTTATCCATTTCAGCAGCAGCTTCATTGATAGAAGAGGCTTTCATTTTATCCATTTCAGCAGCAGATTCATTGACAGAAGAATCTTCCATTTTAACATCTGCCTCTCCTGGCACGGTGGCTAGATCTGCTGGCCCAGCCGCAGCTTCACTCACAAGAGAAACTTCTTGCTCAATAACATCTTTATCAGCACGAGGAGCTTCCCTCGTAACTTCCGGCTCAGCGATCGACCCACTCGCAAGAGGAAACTCCCTCCGAAAATTCTGGCTCGGTAATAGAAGCTCCCCTTATAACCAGCTCTGGCTCGGTGACTGATCCGTTCAAAAGAGAAACTTCCTCCGTAACCTCCGGTGCGGTGTGAGAGCCATCCACAAGAGGACTTGTCCCTGCAGATTCTTGCTCATCAGCAGCTTCATCAACAACAAGAGCTCCTCCTTGACTGCCAACTCAGTAGCCTCTTCACTGACAAGAGCAGTCTCCTCCGTACATTCCGGCCTCGCGGCAGCTTCCCTCGCAGAGTGCTCATCATAATCTATCTCGCATTGTTGAGCTTGAATCGACTCTGAAACAATCAAAAGAAGAATTTTTTTTGCACATTAGCAAGGCACAAATATGCATTGTCTTTCCGAGAATAGAAGCAAGTAACACATTGCACAACTGGAGTGATCCCTCAATAGAGTGGGAATGCAGCACGCACCTTCCGGTGCATGAGGCCGTTGAGGCAGGTCGACTCGCTCATCGCTCTTGAGCTCGTCTTCTGGCTCCGGACCGGCAACCTGCGATTCGGGCCTCGTGGTGGTGGCAGCTTCCTTGTGATTTCCAGTTCCACGGCATCTTCCCTCGCAGAGTGCTCATCATGGTCTACCTCGCACCGTTGAGCTGGAACCATTGGTGGAACATCACCAAAAGAAGAAGAAATGTTTTTGCACATTAGCATGTATTAATTCCGAGAAGAGAAGCAAGTTACACATTGAGCTGTTATTAAAGTGATCCCTCCCTAGCTAGAGTGTGGCAGGTACCTGTGGCACAGGCGGTCGCTGAGCTAGGTCGTCGTCGTGGCTCTTGGGCAGCTGGGCTTCTGGCTCCGGACCGGCAATGTGTAGGTGGCCTTGTGCTTAATCCCGTCGGGAGCAACCTGCGATGTCCGCGGAACACAATAAGAACCCCTAGCTACTTCCGGCGGAGGCGAGGCAAAAATCGCAGCTTTCCTCCGAGGGCAGAGCGGCGAGGGGGATGGAGTAATGCGGGTAAGAAAGAGAGGGAGGACGGGGGTACCTGCGGGTCGGAGCCGCGCGTGAGCTGGCAGAAGTCGCAGTCGTCGGCGGCGGCGTGGAGCCAGGGCGCCGCGGCGGGCGGCGGCGGGGGCTCGGAGGCGGAGGAGGCGAGGAGGCGCGCGGCGTATCGGCGGATGCGCATGGCGGGCGGGGCAGTGGTGGGGACGCGCGGCGGGGCGGGGCGGTGGAGGTGGAGGTGGAGGTGGACGCGGAGGGTGTGGGGAATTTTGGGGGGAGCAGCAGCTGGTGGGAACGAAGGAAGGGGGGAGAAATTTTCTGGTGGCGTCCACACGAGCTGGTGCTGGTGCTGGTGCTGCTATTGTGTTTGGCTTCGGGCTCACTCTCTCTCACACAGTCATACGCCGAGCTGCCGGCGTTAGCTAGGGTTGCTGCTGCTGCTGCCGTGACTGCTCGTGGCTCCGTTTGAGCGAGCACAAGATCGAGGAGAGGACGAAGCGTTTCTTCGTTTCCTGTTTTGTTTTGGGAAGCCCGAAGCCGGTCCCGTTCCCCACCCAACCGCCGCCGAACTGAAATTACTCCATCGACAAATTGATTTTACCCGGAAAGAGATAGTGATCCTGTATTTAAAACCGGAGATAACATTTCGGACCAGGGCACAACATTACATGACGACACATGTGCCTAAAAGATTCACCATCACAAGTATACAAATATGACCACAATCATGTAGTGCAGCTCATGCACTTCAAATCAATTAAAACTCATGTAGAGATACGATCAAATCTACAAACCATGGCATTGGTGTAGGGATGTAAACGAATTAGATCGGAATGAATTTTGATGCTACCATATCCTCCACCACATTTTCCCCTCGGATTCGATCCCGTTGAAGTATACATATTTTAGTTTCTATCATTACATGACCGTGGTTTCGGTGCGCATCTATGCAAAGTTTTAACATCATATCGTCTCGTTGCAATCAATCTTGCTCAAATGTGAACAAAGGTTAACTGTCAAAACCAAAATTAGTGCTCGAATTCATTAGTTGTGGGGGTATGATCCGCCATGAAGCACTCAATAGCATGGAAACTGTTGAAGCCCTATAAACATGAAGAACAAGGTGTGATGCAAGAAGAACCAAGGAATAGGTGCTACTGATAAACAAGAGCGGCCGGGGATATATATGAGGAAAGCCCACTTGTTGACATCTCATGTATTCTAGGACCCTCTTAGTTACTTTAACATCCCGTGGTTTTCCCCAAATTAGATTTTTTTTGCATCAAACAAAAATTATTACTCTATTGTATTTTGCTAAAATTGACGGAAAAGTTTCACCGAGACGTTCGTCTCCGTTTTCTAAAATTATTGCCAAATTAATTTGCAAAAGAGAAAAAAAAAAGTTTGAGATGTGAGAGAGTAGCCCAAACCGGCCCAAGCCCACCTATCCTCCAAACCCTAGGGTTTCCCCCTGGCAGTTTTCCTTCCCACCCCTACATCTTGCAGCACCCTCCTCCTCTTTTCCCTTTTTGCAATTGGGTCCTCACACCTCGCAAACGAGCCTTTTTTCTTTCTTTTCGGCACTACTAGGAAAAGGGTTATAGGTGGGTGACATTCTGTGGCGCACCAATTTTCGTACGCCACAGAAATATGTTTCTGTGGCGCACCGTGCTTGGTGCGCCACAGAAAGTCACATTTCTGTGGCGCACCTGGCCACATGCGCCACAGAAAGTCGTCTGGGGGACTGGTGAATTTTGGAAAAAAAATTCTGTGCCGCACCTGGATTGGTGCGCCACAGAAAGGTGACATTAGGTGGCCGTTATAAGAATTTTTTTCTTCGGATCACCCCCCCCCCCCCCCCCCCACCCATGGATCGCCTTTTTAGTCTTGTAGGAAGTAAAATAAAATGATAAAAAATTCAATAAATAAAATCCTTTGCGATGTAGTTAGGTATGAGTGTCTAGTAGGTCTAGAAATTTGAAATATGAATTTTGACCTTTTTTGCAACAAATGAAAAAAAATCTTATAGCGGCCATAACTTTTGCATACGACGTCGAAAAATGCGAATAATACCTTAAAAAAAACTAGAGAAAATTTCGGATTCGATCGCACCCGGGTTTACCCGGTCAGCAATTCACAGAATCCTCAAATTCCAAACCAAAAAAAGTTATGGCCAACAGAAGAATTTTCCCAGCAAAATCAAAAAAAAATCCAAAAAAGGGAAAAAAATTCTGTGGCGCATGTGCCAAGGATGCGCCACAGAATTATTGGGCGGGATTCAAAATTTTGAATCCCGCCAGCCCCCTTCTCCCTCTCTTTTCCCTTTTCTCCTTCTCTCCTCCACTTCTCCCTCCACTTCTCCTCTTCCTTTCTCCTCTTCCCTTCTCCTCTACACTTCTCTCCCCTTCTCCTCCCTCCTCCATCTCTTCTCCTCTCCTCCACATCTTCTCTACTCCTCCTCCACCTCCACCTCCGGCGACCTCCTCCACAACTCCGGCGACCTCCACAACTCCGGCGACCACCTCCACAACCCCGGCGACCTCAACCTCCGGTGACCTCCTCCTCCACCCCGGCGACCTCCACCTCCGGCGACCTCCTCCACCACCGGCGACCTCCTCCTCCACTCCGGCGACCTCCTCCTCCACCTCCGGCGAACTCCGGCGACCACCATCCTCCACCAACCTCCGGCGACTCCCTCCTCCACCCATCTACGGCCTCCAAAAAACGAAACGAAACGAAATTCCGGCGACCAGATCTAGATCTGGCCAGATCCAGATCTAGATCTGGCCGCCCTTTTTTTTGAAATTCAAAAAAATTCTGTGGCGCATGGTAAGAGGGGTGCGCCACAGAAATATTTCTGTGGCGCACGGTGGGTGGGTGCGCCACAGAAATATTTCTGTGGCGCACGGAGGAGGTGCGCCACAGAATAAATTTTAGTGGCGAGATTTCGGTGGCGCACCCAACAAATTTGCGGGTGCGCCACAGAATGTCAAAAGGTGCGCCACTGATAGCCTTTTTCCTAGTAGTGCGGGTCCCTGGCCCTCACTCTTATCCTTTTCTCTCTCCCGCTCTTCTCTCCCCTCACCTCACGCACTCGATCCGAGTCGCTCCTTCCCCGGCTCGATCCCCTTGTTCCCTGCTCCGCCCACACTCCCTTCCACCGCCGGCCCTCCTCCTCTCCTCTCCGCCGCGCCGGTCGGCTCTCCCGCGCTCGACCCCGCACTCCTCCGCCCGGCCGCGCGCCTCCTCGCCCTCCTCCCCGCGCCTCCTTGCATTCTCCTCCATCCCCGACCGCTCTCCTCCGGCACCCCGCGCCTCGGCCGCCGCCGCCCGGCCGGCCGTCCTCCCGCACCAGCTCCGCTCCGGCCGCCGTCGTCCTCGCCTCGCGTGCGCGCATCTCCCCGTGCCCGTGTCCGCAGTCGTGCTCGCCACGCTACTCCACCTCCGACGGCCCGCGTCGCCGCCATCCGCCCCATGCCTGCACCTCTCCGACTCCCGGGCGGACGTCTCACCTACGCTCCCAAGCCAAGCGCGTCCCCGCGTCGTGTGCGTGTGAAAGTGCATGGTTGCTCCCATGTGTGGTTTTGGTAATTAATGACAATCTCTATGGACTAATGTTTGTATTGAGCTATATTTGTAGGTGTGTACATTAGCATGCTTGATCTCCATATGTTGGAGTCAAGACTAAAAGAAGAAGATTATATGTTGATCAAGGCTAAGTGCGGGTTGATCAACACTCAAGTCCAAGTGAAGATATGTCGAAGAGTGCCTCTCCCATATTGGTGTATGGGGGAGCTATTAGCGAGTCTTCACCAAGCGGAGCGCAATCAAGAAAGGTGGTCCAACTTGAGAAGACAAAGATCGTCATCATCTAGCTCAAGTGGTTTATGCGCAAGGCAAAGGTATGATCTTGATAGGGTTTCTATTTTACCGGTCTCATGATGTTAGTTGAGAGACCGGGTTATAGGATAGATAGCTGTACTATCAAGAGGGGCTCTCGACCGAGTATCTTGTTCGTATCGTCGTAGAGAGCACAAACCTTTGCATCCTTGCAATCATCTTTATTGGTTATTATTTGGCTCTTATAGTGGTGTGGTCTTGGTGCTTGTCGTACTTTTCATGACAAGCCTAAGTTCACCGAAAACGGTTTTCATATGAATATCCTATTGCGTTTTTGGTATTGGAGTTTTTTCCGGCGTGTCCTTTTTAGAGAGGTCAAACTCTCTTCTTGTGATCTCCTCTTCACATGATGGACAATGATGTTTCTCTGCATGATCTTGTACAGCTTTTCGTTGCGAGTCCAACAAGCCCAAGATCATCGAAAACGGAGTCCGGATGCGAAAGATATGCCCGCTTTCATTTTTGCTCTTCTGCTGTTTTTCTGTGACCGGTAGTACCGGGGTTCTAGCCGGTAGTACCGGCCGGCCCATGGCTGGTAGTACCGGGCCTTGTACCGGGGCTTCTTCCACTTAAGTTTTTGAGCTTCTGTCTTCTTTCGGTAGTTGGTCCGGAACTACCGGGCAACCGGAAGTACCGGACCATTTCCCGGAAGTTTGCCCGGAAGTGGTTCCGGTAGTACCGGGTCAATCGGTACTACCGGTCCATTTCCCGGTAGTTCCGGCCATGCAGGTGTTCTCAGCTAGCCGTTGGTCGGCTGGTTTGGGTAGGGGCGGTACTACCGGCCCTGCTGTTTTCTTCGCTGCTAGCCGTTGGTAGGCTGTTTTGGGTGGGGCGGAAGTACCGGCCTTTGGGGTGGTACTACCGGCCCAGCGGTTTTGCAGTGAGCTTTTGGTGGGCAGTTTCGTGTAGGGCGCTAGTACCGCCCTTTGGACCGGTACTACCGGCCCTGCGGGAATCTGAGCCCAACAGCCAGATTCTCAGGGCACCTTTTTAAGGGGCCTTTCTTCCCCCATGGGTTTTAACAACTTGAGCTCACTTTCCCTCTCTCTCCTCCATTGTTGTAAATCTTGTGAGCTTGATTCCTCTCAATCCCTCCAATGATTCTTACCCATTTTTAGGGAAACAAGAGAGGAGATCTAGATCTACCATTCCACCAATCCAATCCTCCTCTAAGTGAGGGGAACCTAATGGATCTAGATTTTGGGGTTTCTTTGTGTTCATCCCCTTGTTCTTTCTCTGAAATCCCTCCATAGCATTAGTTGCTTTGGTTGGATTTTGGAGTGAATGATTTGACCACTTGGTGTGTTCTTGCCTTTTGCATTAGTTGCATCGGTTGCTCTCTCCACGAAGATTCGTGGGATTGGAGGTTGAGAAGCTTATTACTCTTGGGTGCATTGTGTTCCCAAGAGCTTGTGCCTCTTGGGTGCATTGTGTACCCTAGACGGTTTGGTGTGTCGCGAAGCCTTCGAGTTGTGAAGCTTCGGCAAGATTTGGGAGCCCCCAATTGAGTTGTGGGTGTGTGCCCCAAGAACGGTGTAAAGGCTTCGGATTCCGCCTTGAAGGATTCCGATAGTGGAAGGTGAACCAAACCCTTGGGTGCGGTTCATCGGAGAATAGGGTGAGGCCTTTGTGGCATCTTGAGTAGGCCTCTTGTGGCGAGCTCACACCCCTCCAACGAGACGTACTCCCTTAACAAGGAGGAACTCGGGAATACATCCTCGTCTCTGCGTGCCTCGGTTATTTCTATACCCGAGCTTTTTACTTATGCAATTTACATTGTGATAGCCTTCGTGCTTGAAGTTTTATATCTTGCTATCACCTTGTTGCTTGCCTTGCTTAGCATAAGTTGTTGGTGCACATAGGTGAACCTAGTTATTAGGTTGTTGGCTTGTTAATTTAAACACATAGTTTTATTCCGCAATTATCAAGCCTTAAACCGGAAAAGTTCTAATCGCCTATTCACCCCCCTCTAGGCGACATCTCGGCATAGTTTGTTCTTTCAGCGTGCGCGCGCGTGCTCCTGCCGGCCCCCGCTCGTTCTCCGTGGCGTGCCGTTGCCGTGTTGTGTCCGTGTAGGTGAAGTTGTCCCCGCTGCCATGCTCGTCTCCGTTTCGTGCAACCTCGGTTCCCCGTCTCCGTGTTCGTGTACCCGACGCCTTCCGTGCCGTGTTTCCCCGATGACCGAGTTCTCCGGACGCCTCCGTCGTGAAGCCGGGAACCCACCAAGGTCTACCTCAACCGGAATCCGCCAAGTTCTTCGTTTCGTGTTTTGTGTCGCCCGCCTTCGTGCGTGTCCGTGAAGACGAAGACCCGTCGACGTGTTGCGACCCAGCGTGAAGCCCGAAGACCGTAACGACAAGGTCCGCAACAACGACGCCCCGTGAACGACTACTCCCACGACGTCGACTACCTCGACTACTTCGACTCCGGATGAACGACTACTTCAACTACTTCGACGACGACGACTACTTCCTCTACGGTCCGAAGACGGTGGTTCCGAATCCGAAGATTTCTCAATACGCTGTGTGACCCCAACCCTAACCCTATACCATATATGCGTATCTTATCTAAAATCATGCATGCTTAATTAACATCGCACCTTTATCCTTTTAGTCGAATTAAATCAACTAAATTTAATTATGAGGTTTGTACAGAGAATTTATATTATGCACCAATCCCATTTAAAATGATTTGCCATGTGTTAGGAATAAAATTGGATCGCATTTAATTTGCCATGCATACATGTCATCTACATGCCGGTTCTTTTGCCGTAGAGTAAGATGCATCTTTTCCGTTGCCAGTGTTCGTTGCTTCTTCGCGGGTAGGACGTTGAGTTGATGTGAGCAACGACAGGTTCTGCTACCTCTACCGGATTGCAGGCAAGAAATACTCCCTCGCTATCTTTGCTTGCTTTTCCGTCTTCTATCTTTTGTTCCTTGCTAGCCATATGTTACGATGCTTGTGTCCCGAACCTATTTGCATGTTTACCTGGCAGCCATGATATAGCCACACCTCCACATCCTATTAAGTTGTTGTTTGTTTACCTTGTTGGCCTTTACGAGTCGTAGCGCATGCTTAGCTTTGTCTTGCCCGAGTTTTGCTATCTTTATCTAGTCTTGCTTTAATATGATAGTTGGGTTAAATTCACATGATAATATATAATGTTTGGCGATGGGAATAATTAATAAAGATAAGGCACCGGCAGAAGGCCAATCGTGGTGTTTTGTTCTGCTAGTGTCGCCTAGGACCCGAGTTCTTGTCCTCTGATCCAACACTGAGCACACTAACCACTCGTGGGAAGACTTATGGAACTCCCCTCGACTTTGACCGGATCTGCCACTTGTCCAGGAGCCGCACCTAGTTCGGGTGTTTCCATTTGCGTGTTAGTCTAGGCCATGCTTTTGACGGTGGCACCTTACTTTCTGTTACGGTAGGTGCGATGCGATGTTAAGTGGGTATGCCCATGGCCTCTGCCCATCTTAGCCGTAGGCGCAAACAGTTGGGTCCGCCTTGGAGATTCGGCCGGACTTCGATACGGGTAGCTCAGTTGGGTGGCTCCATGGACTTGTTGCAGTGAAGGAAATGGGTCGTGTCGAGATACCCTCTCTTATTCGACTTTGCTTCTCGGGGTTGATCGAACGTGTATTGTCGTCGTGGTGCACGGACAGATGCCATAGGTAGGCTTGAGTTGGGGCCGATGGACGCCAGAGGATTCGGGGAGGGATTATGCACTGAAAAGCACACACGAAGAACACTACAAACACAAAGATCTACCCTGCTTCGGGGCCCTCGTGGGGAGGTAAAACCCCTACTGCAGCATCTATCCTACTTTGATGTATTCTCATCTCATATGTGGTGGGTACAAATGCTCCTCGAGCTGTATGGAGCTAGCCATGGAGAGCTGCTCAAGGAAGAAGAAGAAGCTAAGGCAAAGGGGGGAAATGAGCCCGCGTGAGCGCTGGGTGCCTGGGAGCGTTCCCCCTGGTGCTCTTTATATAGGGAGAGCCCAGGGGACAAGGGGTGGCCCACAGGACACTATACACCACACTATGCTACACTGCTGGTGAAATGACTACTGGGGTCTTGTCTGTCCTGTAGACGCGTCACGGAGTGCACTGCTCCCACGCAGGGCATGGGTCGCCCGTACGCGTACTTGTCAGCTTATCCTTTGACCTTATATCCTGGGAGGCGGTAGCTGATATTCGTATATGTCGGTGTAGCACGCTTGTCTCGGAGCAATCCTGGATGCTGGCTTGACTCGGTGATGCTGGAGATGGCCCGGCCTGGCTGATGATCCGGCTATGATGTCCCGGACGCCGACCTGCCGTTGACTCGGCAGGGGAGTCCAGCGCCCTGGCCCATGGCTGACTCGGCAGGGGACGGAGCTGGGCGATCCGGGGACCGATCCTGCCCCGATCGATACGACCTGGCAGCGACTCGGTCGAGAGAACGCGGAAGCCGGCCTGCCGTGATCGATCTCGGGCGCAGGAGATCGTCAGCACGATTCCGGCCCAACCGGGTGAAGCAGATCCGGCCCAGCCGGGAGCTGGGATTCGGCCCAGCCGGGTGCTGGGATCCGGTGCGGTGACCCAGCACACCACTGCATGGTGTAGTGTGCAAGTCGTTGACATAATACTCACAGAAGGACCTATCCGTGAATATTACATCTCTCAGAGTGGTACAACAGAAACATAGCAGGTCCAAGGTAACACTATAGGATTACAACAATATTCAATACAAAATCTCGAGAACCTCCTCGATACATAGAGGATAGCCTCGTGCAAAAGAAATCCAGAAAAGAGCCAGTTCGTAGCACTAAGCTGGAGATTAACTCTAGCTCTAACTCCTAATCCACTACTGCTATTGCCACCACCTTAATCTACTCTATCTGGAGTGACTCTATTCCCTCTTGTACTTATCCTTTCCACTGACGTGGTCGCCTCCGTTGGCAGAGTGATCTCCTCAACATCGTTGACATTGCTCCTTAGTGGCCATAGTTGTCGTTGTGCTTCGGTTGGTGAAGTAGCGGTTGACTCCTTGTTGAAGATCTCGATATCGTGATGATCCACCGTCAACTCCTTTGAGGGCTCTACAATTCTAAGCAGGGGGTCAAAAGGGCAAGGTTGAGTAACCAGCGTTACCCAGCAAGTCCATTATGTACGGTGGGAAGTTTGATGCACTAGCTACAGCTTTAGACTCCAGGGAGCCTTAAGCTTAATGCAAGGTTTTTGTAAACATTTCTTCAAGAGGTTGCTTTTATTTCTGAAGACTATGCCCGTCATCCTTCACAGGGCTAGAACTTTCATGGAGTTCCTTTCCTGCAGCGTTCGCAGCTCCTTCCCGGAACAGGGAGTAACATGTTACAATTTTTTACACTCTGCAGAGGTGCGTTACTTTACCCATAAGAGATCAAGACTTTGTTGCACAACCGGGTGATCTTTCCCGTCCACACTCTCTTTGGTGTGGGGCCCAGTTTTTGATCCAAGTCATTCACTGTGCCTCTCCGCACAACGCATGCCCACCCAATTCATGCATAGCGAGTTTACCCCTGATGCTCTACCCCTCACGGTAGACACCTAGGCTCTCCTTGCAGACCATCCTAGACCCCAGTCTCCGTGGGAATTAAGGGATCCCACCCATGTGCATGTAGTCCCGCAAGACCTACAGCCTACGGCACTGGCAGCCCGTTGACATGCATCCGGGAGAAGTACAGATGGCATTTCCCGTCCCATTCCAGGTCTTATGGTTAACGCGTCTTTACGGCGCAATCATTATGACGGCATTTGTTGTTAATCCTAGGTAATACTTTCCCGTGCAAATGGGACCTCCGGACCTATTCATCTTACCATGGTCCCATCTGCCATCCATAATAGGTTACCACCAAGCAGGTAGATAGCCAAATAGTCATGTTATTAAAGAAATAGGTTTTATGCTTTCTTTTTATAAAGGTGATAGTATAATAGGGTTTTGCAAATAGTTTTCTAACAAATATTTCAAGAGGTATGAGCAAGTGATGAACTTGCCTGTGGCAGAGGTAGCAGTTCATGCCCTTCGGGATTCTAGGGTTTCGTCAGAACCCGGAGATCTGAAAATGGCAAAGTAGTCCGGGTAAGGACTACTGGAAACACTTGCAACATGCTATTATGCATATATATGAGATGCATAGCGAAATAACCCAAAATACCCAAGCTCACAAGAAGGCACTACGCATTATTGATTATTTTGTGAACGGTGAAACACTTTGAGTTGTTATAAAACTCAGACTTAAGTGTTTGCTATGATTAACAAAGTGATGCTTCAAAAGAGTAATACACATCTTACAGATGCTCAATTAGGAATTGCATTTATATCAAAACTTTAATTTTATCTAGCTACTTTCAAAAAGAAATAGCACTAGAGTGATAGATTTTCAAATGAACTCCTTTTTGTGTGTTTTACCTAGGATGAGTAACAGGGCAATCATTTACAGAAGGTAATTGAAATCAAATTTTATGTTTTGTACTATATTTCAAAATTATTTTCTTTTTAGAAAACTAGTTGTTTTGGAAGCTAGTACAAGGCAAACCCACTTACTACCTTTGAATTAATTACAAAAGAAAATTCTTTTCAAATAATTTATTTTGAAATACTTGAAATTATATCCATTTATGGATCCTAGTAACATTTAATCAATAAAACCTTTACAACAAATTGAATAAAAAACATATTTGAAATCCTTATAGAATTTGGAGTTGAAAACATATTTTTATTTAATTTTTGGAATTTAATTGGATTCAAAATTTTAAGTGATGCCTAAGTGGCATTTTAGGTAATTTTAAACAACTTTTATTTTTAGTTGCTAAATTAAGAATGAATTGGCATATTTAAATAGGTTTCAATTTTCTAAGAATTTTGGTATATTAATTGTATTTTTCTGAATTACCAATCAAAAGTTATTGAATTTGCAAGTTTTAATTACTTTCTGTAATTTCTGGTAAAGGTTAAATATCTGACATGGGGTCCCACCTGTCAGGTTTTTAAACAATAAAACAGAGGATAAGGACGTGCTGACGTCGGCTGACGTCAGCAGCCATGGCCCGCGACGAAGTCGACCACGGCCCGGCCGAATCCGTCCACTCTGGCCGACGGGAGCTGGCGCGCTAGGTGCGCGAGGCCGAGGCGAACCTAGGGGTGCCGTCGCCGCCCCTTTATGGTCGCCGGAACTACCACGGCGGCGACGCACCGCGGCGGCGCACGGCGGCCGAGCTCGATCTCGAGCTACAGGACGCAATCAACCTCACAAAGAGGGGCATTCGGAGGAGTAGCTCACCTGTAATCTAATGGACAAGGTGGTGTGGCCGGAGGAGCAACGATGGCGACGGAATCATGCTCGACGGCGGCGGCCGGCGTTCGGGGCGTCGCGGACGTTTTCCGCCTTCAGGCCATCCCAGCAGGTGCGGCTTGCACCGGATCGAAGAGGAGGTCGAGGCGGAGCTGCTAGACATCTCGGGAGAGCCCGAGGAGGCTTAGGTCGCTAGCGATTTGAGGGGGACGCAACGGCCGTACGGGACTAGGGTTAGGGTTCTTGCTCGCTTTTGCCAGAGAGAGGAAGAGAGGAAGAGCAGGCGAGCGAGGAGTGGAGAGGAGAGCTCGATGCGGACGTCTCCCGGGTCTTTATCCTCACACGCAGGCGGCGAGCAGGAGGTGGCAGCGCAGGTCGACGTCGCTGTCCACGGCCTTCTGTCCAGAGGAAGAAGAGAAGAAAAAGAAAAGGATATTTTGCGAATAACCCCCTGGGTTTTTCTATAACTACTAAAACTTTAAAACAGGAACTTTGGTAATTTAATTAGAGCACTTAAGAAGCTCCAAAAATAAAGAGAAAATTTATGTAGGCTTCTAATATTATAGAGGAGCTCCACATATTTTTATATTGAATTTTTGAAACACCAAAGATACAATTTAAAATAGAGAGAAGTTTTAGCCATTTGAGTTGTAATAACAACCTCTCTTGAGGACCCTTAACAAAAAGTATCACATTATTTTGTTGAGAAGAAGTGATGTAGAAAGGGTATTATAGATTTATTGATCTTGATTCTCAAGAGATTAATACTTGCACAAAAGTGTTGGAGAATGTTTTAAAATATAACCATTAAGATTTTATTTAAGCACTTAAGATACTAAAGACTTGTGGCTTTTATAAGATATGGCTTTGCATTAAAAAGATGGTGATAAACAATTAATTATTGATGACTTGAGGCCTTTCTCTTCTGCAGCTTTAGATTAAGAGATTGATAACTTGATTTCTTGATAAAAGAGTCAATGCTGCCTTTTGTCCCTTCTCTTGAATGCACCAAAAGTTGCTCCTATTCTTGTTGCCTGCTTGAATTGAGATGATCCAAGTTTGCTCCATAATCTCTTGTCTCCTTTGAAGCAATGTTGATCTCTTTAGTCAAAGATTGGATACAAGAACAAGATCCTACTATTCATTAGTTAAGCTCCAAAATTATATTGCCTCACTCTTGTAGTGAAGGCAAACATTTAAATCAAAGAACACTCTCCATCTGACCAGGAAAACTCTTATTTGAAATTCAATTGCTTTAATGCATACAAAAGAAATCTGTTAACAAGGTTGCATAGCTTGTTACCAAACTACTTCTATATAACACAAAGCCTTTAAACTTCACCCCAAGTTTCTTTCTTAATTAGCTTTGCCTTGCAGGAAATGAGTTGGAGAAGATTTGGAGATAAGAAGCTAAGATCAAATAGGAAGGTCAAGTTTAGATTAATAAGATAGGATTACTTAAGCATTTGTATGTACCTTTATGGTTGAGGCTATGTAAACACGAAGCTTTACTAAACTCAACCAGTTATAAAGATTACTTGGTCTTAATATCTCTTTGGATTAAGATAGGTTTTAACACAATTTTAATCAGGTATTTACTTATGAGTTGTATACTTAATTATATAGATAAGTATAACTTTATTAATCATTTCTATTAAGATTTCCAGAACAATATTATTTGTGTATTACAATTAGATCTGCATTCCCGCAACCAGAAAATGCCTGGGGGTCATATCGAGATTCACCACATTCACCTGCAATGAGCTAAACCCTAATTCATTAAGGTGATTGAACTCTAATCACTCCAGGGTTTTATTTTGCGAAAAATTTATTCAGGTTTTCAGATGCATGCATGCAGATGCACAAATTCATATTTCTACCCTTTGCTAGGCCCTAAATGCTGGGGTATTACAGCCTTCCCCCCTTAACAAAAACTTCGTCCCGAAGTTTCGGCTCCTCTCACGTGGAGATAAGCAGAAAGAATTTTCTGTTGATGTGGATTCACTCAAATTCTCTTCTGACGTGGACGCATATATTGATGATTCTTTGTTCCACATACTTCTCTGCATCTTTCCTTGATCCATACTTTCCGTCTGTCAACTTTCATTGAAATATTTGTTAAATTCTGGCGATTCAATTACTCCTTCATTTATCTTGAATCATCTAATTTTGACTTCTCGCATTTCCATGGCTTTATAACCCTCTGTCGAAGATCTTCTTCTACATCCTTACACAACCTTCCGATATGTCTGTTGGTTCACTTTCCAATAATCCCAAGACTAACAAGTCTTTATTTCTGATGGTAAACTATTGGCTTTCGTTTCAGAACCTTTGGGTTAACTGTTCTCTCTACCTTTATAGAACATTATCTATAGTATAAATATTCCTCAGTGTCGTCCTCCGGTGAAGAGATACGATTATCAAGTTTTCAATAATTTTCTGGGGAATACAAAATACATCCACCTTCTTTCAGGTTGGTCCACTTTCTTGGCTTATCATTAATCCATGACAAATTAAACTCTTATCCCTTGATTCTGATGTTCTCTGAGCAATGAACTCCATGTTATCACTTCTTCACATAGTTGTTCTGGCTTCTCTAGGCTATCCATGAGCTTCCATCCAGGTACTTCCCTTTCTTAATCTCTTACTAACTTAGACTCACTTGTCGGAAGTTTTTCTCCACCACTCTTTCTTGGCAAAGGTTTTGTATTCAATTACACAGTTATCTCCTTGTAACTGTCCACTCTCAACTCATGAGATCAGGTTTTACAGTTAGTTTAGCTTCTTCCATCGATGGTGATGTTTATAGTAGGTAATCAACTCCTTGTTTCTGCTTCCCAAACTGGAAATATCCATGTACTTACAGTCTTCATTCACCATTTTCTTCAACCTTATAGAACTCTTGGACACATAGATGTTGGTAAACTACTTCTCAAGATTGATCCCAGTAGTATTGTATCTCCTCATTGCTCCTATACTAGCTTCTTCCACCAAGTTCCGACAATCTTGTCAACACATAAAAGCATTTTATCGCTTCTTCTTCCGATATTTTTAAAATTTCCCTTCAGTCTCTATCAACCAAAAACCTCCATCCATGGGTTTGACAGTCACAAAAAGATTTCATGGCTTGACATGCACAGACTTCATAACCTACCTTCTCGGGTATATCTCCTAATATAGCTTTCCTTGCACCTTCCTTGGTAAATCTTTGTCCAGCTTGTTGTAACGCTCTTGGTCCAACTTACTTTGTTCCTCCGTCCAGCGTTATACTTATAAAGTAGTGCTTCCTAAACCAATCATGATGTGAAACCTGATCCTTTCTTTTCAGTAGCTTCATTGACTTCTGTCTTCTTTTGACTTCCTTCGCTTCATGTACTTCCAATGCTGCCTCAAATCTGATCACTCAGAACGCTCTCATACTAACTTATGTACCCTCTAGACCAGTAACATCAAGAAAGAACAAAATGTTGCAACATGCATTTGCACATCAAGTTCAAACTCCATGCTCGGATCTAGTCAAACAAAAATCCAATAAGAACCAATAACACCAAAATATAGTTATATCACTCATGCACCATTAGCCCATAACAAAAGTAGTACTTTGAGTAAAAACATCTCAAGTACCCAGGCTTAGATGCTATACACAACCAGTTAGGTATATATATTACCTTATAGACCTACTTCATAGAGCAACTCTTGCCTCACTGGCTTAAGGGACAGGTTTATCCTTCACTCAAAGAGTGACTTAGAAGAGTATTTACCCCAATTGACCCTTCGCAATTGAGTAACTCTGACCTTGTGTCTAAGTAAACCTAGCTTCACCTCAACTCAAAAGGAACTAAATCTTCTTGGTATTGATCTTCATCTTCGTATCTTGACGTACTTCCATACCTCCCGATATCTTCAAGTGTAATCTCTCGTGAGAACTCTCGATCACTTGTGTAAGTACTATTGATATACATGAATACCATAATACTTATCTGTTGGACAACTGCACTGCTCCATATCCTTCTTGGAATGGTATAAAACTATCCAACATCCTCTTCGAACAAGAACCAGAAGGAAATGGCATACTTACCAAAACTTGCATGGCTTAACATATCCAACTCACCATTAATATCAACTTCACTTCTCTTATTTCTCCATCATCACTTCGGAATAGGGTTCTACTTCGTAGAATGACATCATCAATGATACCACATAGATATCACTGACTTGGTTATACCTTCTTTGGTATAGCTGTTGCAAAGGCATTCTCTCATATGGTATACCAGTTTTAAAAAGAAACAAGATAGATAAGTACTATACAAATAGAAGTCTAGATAAGAATACTCTATATAAATATGATGTTATTATTCTCAAGTGAATAACCATCATAATTCATAGAAAGGTATAGTTTAGATAAAATAACTCCTATAGTCTTTACCAACCTACAAGTCTCCTAAAAGGTTTCCAACCTAAGGTCGCTTTGCTCTGATACCAGCTGCGGTGACCCAGCACACCACTGCATGGTGTAGTGTGCAAGTCGTTGACATAATACTCACAGAAGGACCTATCCGTGAATATTACATCTCTCAGAGTGGTACAACAGAAACATAGCAGGTCCAAGGTAACACTATAGGATTACAACAATATTCAATACAAAATCTCGAGAACCTCCTCGATACATAGAGGATAGCCTCGTGCAAAAGAAATCCAGAAAAGAGCCAGTTCGTAGCACTAAGCTGGAGATTAACTCTAGCTCTAACTCCTAATCCACTACTGCTATTGCCACCACCTTAATCTACTCTATCTGGAGTGACTCTATTCCCTCTTGTACTTATCCTTTCCACTGACGTGGTCGCCTCCGTTGGCAGAGTGATCTCCTCAACATCGTTGACATTGCTCCTTAGTGGCCATAGTTGTCGTTGTGCTTCGGTTGGTGAAGTAGCGGTTGACTCCTTGTTGAAGATCTCGATATCGTGATGATCCACCGTCAACTCCTTTGAGGGCTCTACAATTCTAAGCAGGGGGTCAAAAGGGCAAGGGTGAGTAACCAGCGTTACCCAGCAAGTCCATTATGTACGGTGGGAAGTTTGATGCACTAGCTACAGCTTTAGACTCCAGGGAGCCTTAAGCTTAATGCAAGGTTTTTGTAAACATTTCTTCAAGAGGTTGCTTTTATTTCTGAAGACTATGCCCGTCATCCTTCACAGGGCTAGAACTTTCATGGAGTTCCTTTCCTGCAGCGTTCGCAGCTCCTTCCCGGAACAGGGAGTAACATGTTACAATTTTTTACACTCTGCAGAGGTGCGTTACTTTACCCATAAGAGATCAAGACTTTGTTGCACAACCGGGTGATCTTTCCCGTCCACACTCTCTTTGGTGTGGGGCCCAGTTTTTGATCCAAGTCATTCACTGTGCCTCTCCGCACAACGCATGCCCACCCAATTCATGCATAGCGAGTTTACCCCTGATGCTCTACCCCTCACGGTAGACACCTAGGCTCTCCTTGCAGACCATCCTAGACCCCAGTCTCCGTGGGAATTAAGGGATCCCACCCATGTGCATGTAGTCCCGCAAGACCTACAGCCTACGGCACTGGCAGCCCGTTGACATGCATCCGGGAGAAGTACAGATGGCATTTCCCGTCCCATTCCAGGTCTTATGGTTAACGCGTCTTTACGGCACAATCATTATGACGGCATTTGTTGTTAATCCTAGGTAATACTTTCCCGTGCAAATGGGACCTCCGGACCTATTCATCTTACCATGGTCCCATCTGCCATCCATAATAGGTTACCACCAAGCAGGTAGATAGCCAAATAGTCATGTTATTAAAGAAATAGGTTTTATGCTTTCTTTTTATAAAGGTGATAGTATAATAGGGTTTTGCAAATAGTTTTCTAACAAATATTTCAAGAGGTATGAGCAAGTGATGAACTTGCCTGTGGCAGAGGTAGCAGTTCATGCCCTTCGGGATTCTAGGGTTTCGTCAGAACCCGGAGATCTGAAAATGGCAAAGTAGTCCGGGTAAGGACTACTGGAAACACTTGCAACATGCTATTATGCATATATATGAGATGCATAGCGAAATAACCCAAAATACCCAAGCTCACAAGAAGGCACTACGCATTATTGATTATTTGTGAACGGTGAAACACTTTGAGTTGTTATAAAACTCAGACTTAAGTGTTTGCTATGATTAACAAAGTGATGCTTCAAAAGAGTAATACACATCTTACAGATGCTCAATTAGGAATTGCATTTATATCAAAACTTTAATTTTATCTAGCTACTTTCAAAAAGAAATAGCACTAGAGTGATAGATTTTCAAATGAACTCCTTTTTGTGTGTTTTACCTAGGATGAGTAACAGGGCAATCATTTACAGAAGGTAATTGAAATCAAATTTTATGTTTTGTACTATATTTCAAAATTATTTTCTTTTTAGAAAACTAGTTGTTTTGGAAGCTAGTACAAGGCAAACCCACTTACTACCTTTGAATTAATTACAAAAGAAAATTCTTTTCAAATAATTTATTTTGAAATACTTGAAATTATATCCATTTATGGATCCTAGTAACATTTAATCAATAAAACCTTTACAACAAATTGAATAAAAAAACATATTTGAAATCCTTATAGAATTTGGAGTTGAAAACATATTTTTATTTAATTTTTGGAATTTAATTGGATTCAAAATTTTAAGTGATGCCTAAGTGGCATTTTGGTAATTTTAAACAACTTTTATTTTTAGTTGCTAAATTAAGAATGAATTGGCATATTTAAATAGGTTTCAATTTTCTAAGAATTTTGGTATATTAATTGTATTTTTCTGAATTACCAATCAAAAGTTATTGAATTTGCAAGTTTTAATTACTTTCTGTAATTTCTGGTAAAGGTTAAATATCTGACATGGGGTCCCACCTGTCAGGTTTTTAAACAATAAAACAGAGGATAAGGACGTGCTGACGTCGGCTAACGTCAGCAGCCATGGCCCGCGACGAAGTCGACCACGGCCCGGCCGAATCCGTCCACTCTGGCCGACAGGAGCTGGCGCGCTAGGTGCGCGAGGCCGAGGCGAACCTAGGGGTGCCGTCGCCGCCCCTTTATGGTCGCCGGAACTACCACGGCGGCGACGCACCGCGGCGGCGCACGGCGGCCGAGCTCGATCTCGAGCTACAGGACGCAATCAACCTCACAAAGAGGGGCATTCGGAGGAGTAGCTCACCTGTAATCTAATGGACAAGGTGGTGTGGCCGGAGGAGCAACGATGGCGACGGAATCATGCTCGACGGCGGCGGCCGGCGTTCGGGGCGTCGCGGATGTTTTCCGCCTTCAGGCCATCCCAGCAGGTGCGGCTTGCACCGGATCGAAGAGGAGGTCGAGGCGGAGCTGCTAGACATCTCGGGAGAGCCCGAGGAGGCTTAGGTCGCTAGCGATTTGAGGGGGACGCAACGGCCGTACGGGACTAGGGTTAGGGTTCTTGCTCGCTTTTGCCAGAGAGAGGAAGAGAGGAAGAGCAGGCGAGCGAGGAGTGGAGAGGAGAGCTCGATGCGGACGTCTCCCGGGTCTTTATCCTCACACGCAGGCGGCGAGCAGGAGGTGGCAGCGCAGGTCGACGTCGCTGTCCACGGCCTTCTGTCCAGAGGAAGAAGAGAAGAAAAAGAAAAGGATATTTTGCGAATAACCCCCTGGGTTTTTCTATAACTACTAAAACTTTAAAACAGGAACTTTGGTAATTTAATTAGAGCACTTAAGAAGCTCCAAAAATAAAGAGAAAATTTATGTAGGCTTCTAATATTATAGAGGAGCTCCACATATTTTTATATTGAATTTTTGAAACACCAAAGATACAATTTAAAATAGAGAGAAGTTTTAGCCATTTGAGTTGTAATAACAACCTCTCTTGAGGACCCTTAACAAAAAGTATCACATTATTTTGTTGAGAAGAAGTGATGTAGAAAGGGTATTATAGATTTATTGATCTTGATTCTCAAGAGATTAATACTTGCACAAAAGTGTTGGAGAATGTTTTAAAATATAACCATTAAGATTTTATTTAAGCACTTAAGATACTAAAGACTTGTGGCTTTTATAAGATATGGCTTTGCATTAAAAAGATGGTGATAAACAATTAATTATTGATGACTTGAGGCCTTTCTCTTCTGCAGCTTTAGATTAAGAGATTGATAACTTGATTTCTTGATAAAAGAGTCAATGCTGCCTTTTGTCCCTTCTCTTGAATGCACCAAAAGTTGCTCCTATTCTTGTTGCCTGCTTGAATTGAGATGATCCAAGTTTGCTCCATAATCTCTTGTCTCCTTTGAAGCAATGTTGATCTCTTTAGTCAAAGATTGGATACAAGAACAAGATCCTACTATTCATTAGTTAAGCTCCAAAATTATATTGCCTCACTCTTGTAGTGAAGGCAAACATTTAAATCAAAGAACACTCTCCATCTGACCAGGAAAACTCTTATTTGAAATTCAATTGCTTTAATGCATACAAAAGAAATCTGTTAACAAGGTTGCATAGCTTGTTACCAAACTACTTCTATATAACACAAAGCCTTTAAACTTCACCCCAAGTTTCTTTCTTAATTAGCTTTGCCTTGCAGGAAATGAGTTGGAGAAGATTTGGAGATAAGAAGCTAAGATCAAATAGGAAGGTCAAGTTTAGATTAATAAGATAGGATTACTTAAGCATTTGTATGTACCTTTATGGTTGAGGCTATGTAAACACGAAGCTTTACTAAACTCAACAAGTTATAAAGATTACTTGGTCTTAATATCTCTTTGGATTAAGATAGGTTTTAACACAATTTTAATCAGGTATTTACTTATGAGTTGTATACTTAATTATATAGATAAGTATAACTTTATTAATCATTTCTATTAAGATTTCCAGAACAATATTATTTGTGTATTACAATTAGATCTGCATTCCCGCAACCAGAAAATGCCTGGGGGTCATATCGAGATTCACCACATTCACCTGCAATGAGCTAAACCCTAATTCATTAAGGTGATTGAACTCTAATTACTCCAGGGTTTTATTTTGCGAAAAATTTATTCAGGTTTTCAGATGCATGCATGCAGATGCACAAATTCATATTTCTACCCTTTGCTAGGCCCTAAATGCTGGGGTATTACAAAGCACCTGGGGAAGTCACCTCCTCGTGCACCCGGGTTGGCTGAGGCGGGTTGTGTGCACCCACTAATGCTCTGTCCCTCTCTGCCTCCCGAGTTCTTGCTGCTTCTCTCTCTCGTCGTTGTCTTGCTTCATCAACCACTAGCTGAGCTTGTGAAGCGGTTGGTATGTTTGCACGATTCCTCACTAGTTCACGACGCCTTGCACTTGTAGAGTTTGCCGGGTTGGACTCGCCGTGCCGACTCCTCGTACCTGAGTTAAAGGGTGTTGAATGTAGCCTACTTGCATCTGGAAAAGTTGGATACAAAGCTTGCTGAGTCAAAGCTGTTTTCAGTAACTCGATAGCCTCGCGAGTCTCCTGTCCTGCTGGTCCCTCTGGTACCACAATATTCTCCAATCTCAGAGTCGCCGCATGAACGTTGTCCATAGGATTAGAGTAATGTCCTTCTGGAGTATGAAATCTGTTAGGCTGTGACCCTAAGCCACCAGATGCTCCTCCTCCGACTCCTCCTTCAGGCGGTGGTCCGTTGATACGGCTGCCTCCCGGTCCTTCTGGGGGTGGTGGTGGTGGTGGTGGTGCTCCTCCGGCTCCTCCTGCGGCGCCTCCTGCTGCCGCTGAGCCTCCTAGTCCGGCTCCTCTGCCTGGACCATTGGGTGTGGTGAATAGATTGGTTGGATTGATGTGGACTCCATCATGCAAGCGACTCCTGGCTCGGCGATGCTGAATTGAAGTAAGCTCCTCGCGGCGCCTCCGCACGACCTGAGCTTCATCTTGGACTCGGGCCTGCTCTGCAGCTAGTCTACGGTTTGCCTCTGTGATATCAGCTAGTTGCTTCTCCAACGCAGCACGAGCGTTGGTTAACTCGGCCGCCCTCTCTGCGGCATTACTTGCATTAATCTCCTTTGTCAATAAGTTGGATCAAACTGATTCCCAGTGTTTCCAGACATGTAGACTCCCACAACACGAGCGCGTACTGGCGACTCCTCATAATCCTCTTCCTCTATCCCGTACCCAAGCCGATCTTCAAACAAGGGTAGGATGGACTCTGAATCTGCATCATAATCTGAATCTGACTCTTGCATCACCTCTGGTTCCTCAGCTAGGGGTCCCTCAGACTCGGCGATGATGCCGACCTCTGAAGTTCCGACCGACTCCTCGCCGTCGGACTCGACGACAACGGTTGGCTCTGGTACTGACTCCGCCGAGTTCACGCGAAGACCCGACGCGCACACCATCCCGACGAACACGTTGATTCCTCCGAAGACAAGCTGATAACCCTCGTCGACTTCGTTCATCTCCGAGGTCCAGCCTGAGTCATCGATCTCTGTTTCTCCATGCTCATCAGTGTAGACCCGCCTGATGGCGAGTTTCTCCATAGCTCGACGAGCAGCTCCAACGATCTCAACTCCTTTCGTCACCGTAGGCCCCACGGTGGGCGCCAACTGTCGTGGGGTTGTCACGGCAAGTTCTTCCTCCGGGAAGATGAGTTCTGGGGCCATTGGTGATCGAAGTACGTGGGAACGGTTAGCCTCGTCAAGGAACAAGGATTTACCCAGGTTCGGCCCCTCTGATTCGAGGTAAAGACCTACTTCCTGCTTCTATGTTATTGCTCTGGATTGTATCTCGATTACAAGGACCCGGCTCCCACAACTTAGGAGCCAGCGACTTCTCTCTGGTGGCTAGGGTTTCTCTATTGGTTGAGGCTTATCTTACAACAATCCAGGGCCCCCCTTATAAAGGTGGCGGGTCCCTGGACTTACAATCTGTGCCGAGTTCTACTCATACACGGAGTCCTACTCTTGGCTTTGTCCTTCCAAACTAGAACTCCGGGTTGTACTTGGACTCCATCCTTGGACGCGTCCTTTCTTCATCATGGGCCTTAGTCGGCTTGTCTCCAGCCCAGCCCATGCGACTTGACACGTGACTCGGCTTTGGCCTTCTTGGTCTTGGCGGGTCTACTTTCCGGGTCCATGGGCCTACCTGTAAAGTATCCCCCCATCAACCGAGTCACACTAGAACACGGAGTCCTACTCTACGCCTTGGCTTTCCAAGTTAAGGCTCCGGGTTGTACTTGGACTCCTTCCGGACGGGTCCTTTCTTTATCATGGGCCTTGGTCGGCTTGTCTCCAGCCCAGCCCATGCGACTTGATACGTGACTCGGCTTTGGCCTTCTTGGTCTTGGCGGGTCTACTTTCCGGGTCCATGGGCCTACCTGTAAAGTATCCCCCCGTCAGTAGCCCCCGAATTTATCTTGGGCGCAGCTTGGCGGCTTCCTCTGACTTGTTGGTTCGACTCCCTGGGTCGACTCCTTCCACTTGAGCCACAGGCTCCAAAGTCGCTTGCTGCTAGCTCCAAGATGAATTCCTGCATAAAAACATAAGACATATAAAAGATGAGTCTATCCTCTTTCCTTGTTCAAGCCATCACCCTTGCCCTTGCACATGCTGGCCGGGTCTGTTGTGACTCTTGCGAACAAGGACCAGATAACTTGACTTTCACTGTCACAGGACTCGCCATTCTGAGACAAGCCGGCTTCTTCCACTTCTGTGACTTTTGACTTCTCTCTATCGTAATTTCCTGTCTGGCTGTTAGCCGCTGAATCGTTTTTACCGAAACATTATCCACAGTTTACTGTGGACCCACTCTGTAACTCTTTAGGGTTTTTACCCCTTTATAAATATCGAAGGGTTAGGTCTCAAACCTCACTTGCCCCCTTCAGCTCAAAATCTCTTCTTTCTCTTCGCGCCCATCTCTTCCCGCGCTCAGCACGCACCGCCCGCACGCCATGGCACCCAAGCGCGCAAAGACCGCACCTAAGGCCAAGGCATCCTCGTCGAGCAGGACGGTGAACATTGCCGACGCGGCCGCCGCCGCCGCAAAATCCTCTTCCAAGCGATCGATCTCCGCCGATTGGGGTGGATCTACGGTCACGGCGGAACAATTGAAGACACATAGGCTCACAGGTCTGATTCCTTCCAACGTTCAAGCTCGGGCCCCAGGGGATGAAGTTGTTCCCTCTCCCGCTAAGGGCGAGGTGGTTGTTTTCGTGGAGCATCTATTCCGCAGATTTTCTCCCCCCGGTAATCTTTTCTTCCGCCAGCTCCTTGAACTTTATCGACTGCGGATTCACGATCTGGCTCCTAATTCCATTCTCACTCTCTCCAATTTCGTAACTTTGTGTGAGGATTACCTCCAAATTAAGCCCGATCTCAATCTCTGGCTTGAGCTCTTCTACTGCAACCCTCAGCCCGAGACATCTGGGGGCCCTCTTCTCCAATGTGGCGCCGTTGCTCTTCAACGGTGCCTCCACTCTGTCTTTCCCAAGCCAGTCTTCCCCAATCGCATCAAGGACTGGCAGAAAACCTTCTTCTACTGCAAGGACACCTCCCCTGCAGGTGAACCAAAGCTGCACGGCCGTGAGTCGAGTCTCTGATCACTCGAATCCGGGCCCTCTTGTCCCACAATCTTGAAAACATGGATCTGGTCCGCTGCTGGACGACGTGGCGAATCCAGCCTCTGAGTCCTAGGACTCGGCTGATCTATTCATATACTAGATGTGCTGGTGATGACCTCCGAGTGACGGAGCAGCTGTCTGATGGACCCGAACTTGGTCGACTTATCAAAAAGTTGACTGGGAAACCGGTGAAGGACCAAGCCCATTTTGGGCTCCAGCCATTTTGCTCCACCAACCCAGCTCCTGATGTAAGCTTTATTATCTACCTTATCTCTATCTTGATGTTACTTGTATTGCTTACTAACTTACTTTTGTTGACTCTGTTGCAGCTCACCGACTCCTTCTGGAAGCCGGCCTCTGGAGCTGGTACTAAAAACAAAGCTGAAGCTGAGGCTGAAGAAGAGGTTGAGGAGGAGACTCCTGCCACAGATCAAACTGCTGTGGCAGAAGACACTGACAATGATGACGAGGAGTCCTCCCAGGAGGCCGCCACTGAAGATGCTGCTGCTGATGAGGAGTCCTCGCCAGAGGCTCCAACTGAAAACGTTGTTGAAGAGGAGTCCTCTCGAGAGGCTCCCATTGTGGAGGAGATTGACGACGACGAGTCCTCTCCAGAGGCTCCCGTCACTAAACAAGTTGACTCCACTTCTGCTGCTGCTCAGCCATCGCCATCTGTGGAGTCCTCAGCTAGGAGTCACTCCTCTTCTTCCCCAGCCTCAAACAATATTGGATCTCGAGAGGCTGTTCCCAAGGTACCACTCTCACGAGTCCTTGGGTCCTCTCGCTCACCTACTAAGCCTGAGGAACACATGCAGAGTGTTATTGCCGCCAGGAAGAGGAAGCTGCGCTCCGATGGGCCTGCAGATGCTCCTAAGCCTCTGCCAGTCTCGCACCAGCGGAAATCGGCTTCTCCTCCCCACAAGGACGACTCCTATCACTCCGAGATGTCAATGCCTTCCTCAAACTCTCAGGCCTCCTTGGACCTGGAGACCAATGTTGGGTAAGACTCCTTTATTTCTGTACTTGTATTCAAATGACTTCTGCTTTTTCCCTTTTCACTAATTCTGGTGCTGACTTCTATCTTTGTATATTTCAGGGCTCGGCCTTGTGCTAAAGTGACCAAGCTCCCAGGCATGGTTGATGTTACCTCTGGGCGTGGACCTGTCCCTCCTTCGGCCTCTGAAACGACTAGCACGAGGACAGGTCCTTCCATTGCTGCATCAGCTGGTGCAACTACAACTCCTACCATTCCCGAGTCCCCTTCAAGGACTCGGGCGGCGACTCCAACAATAGTCCAGCCCTGCTCTGGTGCTGCGACTCCTGATACTGCGCCTCAAAGTCATCCGGCTCCTGTGAAGCCGACTCCTACAGCTTCTCCAAATATCAAGGTCAAGTCATCAACTGACTACAGCCGACTCCGGGTGGCTGATAATATGTCATTTTCTGAAGCCTTTGCTGAAGCCATTGACTTGAACGATCAATCTGCGAGGCTGAAGGATGATGAGCAAGCTGCTCTTAGAGCTCTTCACATGATTCATGAAGTAAGTTCTTTGACTTCTATTTCTTTATGCTTTCCAGGCATCATCCTATCCCAGTAGCCCCCAAGCACCTGTCTGTGGTGACTTGTGACTAGGATAGGTGCTTTGATTTGAAACTGAACTCAACTGCTATATAGAAAAAATTTGCACACTGTAGCCCCCAAGCACTGAGTCCTTAGCTCTACTAGGACTCGGGGCTGCTAATTTACTGTCTGTCGGGTCCTTAGACCAAAAACTTTTGCACGAGTAGCCCCCAAGCGCCGAGTTGTCAGCCTGCGACGACTTGGAGCTACCAATATATGTAATTTACTGATACTTTATTTGAAGAAAAATTTCTGTTTCTGCGAGTAGCCCCCAAGCGCCAAGTTGCTAACTTGTGGCGACTTGGAGCTGATGACTTGTCCACTAAGAACCATGCTTTGCTAACTGTTAAGAAGAAATTGATTCCTGAGTAGCCCCCAAGCGCCAAGTGGTTAACTTGTGACGACTTGGAGCTCATGAGTTCTCTACTTGACTTCTGAAGCTTACTTGTGCTTTATGACTTGTGATTGCAGTGCATTGTCTCCAAGATGAAGAGAGACATGAAAGAGCTTGAGGACCAAGCAGCTGCCAGCGCCAGGTCTGCCATGGCCGAAAAAGAACACTCCCTTCAGCTTGAGAAGGACTTGAAGGCCTTGTCTGCTCAACTGGAGCAAGTAAAGAAAGAGTCGGCTGATGCCAAAAAGATTGCCCAGAAGGCACACAATGACCTAAAGGCTGTTTTGGACGTATGCCAAAAGGGAATTAGGGCTATGTGCCATCATATCTTTGGTAAGTTGCTGCACTTGCTTTATTTTAGTTTGATACAAAGAACTCAGCGACTTATTCCTCGTGACTTCTCTATTTTGCAGGGCTGACTCCCCAAAACTCAAGCTGCCCACTAGCCAACAACTCCATGCCATGCTAGACCACTGCCATGGGCTGCAGGAGGGTGCTCGCTCCGTGGTAAAGTATCTTAATTCCAAGGGCAAGTGCCCCAAGGAGCCTGAACGATTGGTTGATGAGTTGTCAAGAGCTCCAGGATACATGCGCTTGTGGAAACAATCTGCCATGAGGAGATCTGCCATAAGGATACTTGCACTGGCGCACAGCTACTACCCAACTGTTCTGGAGCCGGCAATGCTCACCATGGGGAAGCCAGAGCAGCATGAAGATGGCAAACCTTGTACTCAGATGATTTCAAGGCTGAAGAGAAATTGGTGCGGCCATATGCTTGCGAGATTGCCAATAAGATGGACCCTGAGGTATGGGTTCATCACTATGATTTGGAGAACAAAAGAGTCACTCCAGGAACTCCTGCTATAGTAAACTTTGGCCGCCCATCACAGGACCCCACTAGTGCCCCCTCTTCTTCTACTGGTCCAAGTTCCTCATCGCCAGCGCTCCTGTTCCTGGTGTAGAGCCCACACTTAAGACTCCTGCTGCGCCCACTCCATCTAGAGCTATCTCTGGAGACGCCCAGAAACAAGCAGAGCTTGCTAAACACATGAGGAGCCCCAAGGGTACTGGCTTTCAAACGAAGAGAGTCGCCACCAAGCCTCCTTTGAAGCCAGCTCCTCCTTCTACTGCTCAAGCAAAAGACAAATCTCCTGCAAGAGGACTCCTCAGTTCCTGCCGAGAAGTCGACTCCTCTGGAAGACAATCCTTTGAACGATTTTTGATAACTATGTACTGCTGTGCTGCTATTGAGACTTTGTAATTATGCACTACTGGTGCTTAAACCTTGTTAGGTTTTTTGAACTACTTTGTTCTTGAATTGTGCCAATCGGCTGATGATGACTTGCTTGTTAAACTATGAGATTGATGTGTGTCATCTATGCAAGTCATTCTGTGGTTCTTATAACCCATCTAATTACCCACTGATGAATAAGTAGGCCCTGCATGACTCCTCTTACAGCTTGTGCTGATAAGCTCCTAACGACTCATGCCCCTTAGGATTCATGAGAGCCGGAGACAAATCATGCCTGTAGATTAGTCATATTGTGCAGGATGCATCTAACTTACCAGCGAGAAAACTAGGAAAATTTGGCTACTGTGCCGGGTCCAAGAGTTTAAGCTTAACTTTTTTCACTGAAAAGCAAGCCCCCAAGAACCTGATGATCAAAGTTTAAAGAACAAAGCGCACTCACTGGGTGACTCGACTAAAGGACTCATGTTCACAAAAGCCGGCTTTATTTCATTTGATCATAACAATTCAATTACATCTAGGCATGGCTCACTGGGCTCTTTGCCTTGCAACTCATAAAGCTATTACAACTTAAGTATAATATGGACGTAACTGAGCTATGTTCCAAGGCCTCTTTGCCTCTGCATAAGGATCTAACGTATGAGCTGTATCAGCTCCTTTACTTTCACTCGCCGGCTCTCGCACATCAATTAGATAGTACGATCCGTTGTGCAAGTTCTTGCTTATGACGAACGGTCCTTCCCATGGTGGAGATAACTTGTGCATCCCTTCCCTATTCTGGACAAGGCGAAGCACTAGTCTCCTTCCTGGAAAGTCCGAGTCTTGATTCTCGTGATATCGCCGCAAGTCTTGCTGATACACTGCTGATCTCTCAAGGGCTAACTCCCTTGCTTCCTCGAGTGCGTCCACCGAGTCCTGGCGAGCGAGTTCATTTTCTATCTCAACGTAATTGGCGACTCGTGGCGAGTCATGCAACAAGTCGCTTGGCAGGACGGCTTCTGCTCCATACACCATGAAGAAAGGTGTGAAGCCAGTGGATCTATTGGGAGTCGTTCTGATACTCCAAAGTACTGCTGGCAACTCCTCAACCCAACATCCGGCGGCTCTTAGCAAAGGGACTCGGAGCCGAGGCTTAATTCCCTCAGCAACTCCTGATTTGCCCTCTCTGCTTGTCCATTGGACTGTGGGTGTGCCACTGAGGCTAGGTCGAGTCTGATGTTGTTCTCACCGCAAAACTTGGCCATCTCTCCAACTGATAAGTTGGTACCATTGTCTGTAATGATGCTATGAGGGTATCCAAAGCGTGTTGCTATTTTCTTGAAGAATCTCACAGCTGATGCACCGTCGACTCTGCTGACGGGTTCCACTTCCACCCACTTGGTGAACTTGTCAACTGCTACTAGCAGATGGGTCTTCTGACAAGGCGACTTTGAGAAAGGACCAACCATGTCAAGCCCCCAAACTGCAAATGGCCAAGTGATAGGGATAGTTCTGAGCTCTTGCGCTGGCACGTGGTCTTGCCTTGCGTACCTTTGACATCCATCACAGACTCGAACTATCTTCTCTGCGTCCAAATGTGCTGTTAACCAAAAGAACCCGTGTCTGAAAGCTTTTGACACCAAGGATCTAGTGGATGCATGATGACCACAATCACCTGCATGAATCTCTTGCAATATTTGCTTGCCTTCCTCTGGAGACACACACCTCTGGTAGACTCCAGTAACGCTCCTTCTGTACAACTCGCCATCAATGACTGTGTAGGACTTGCATCGCCTGACGAGTTGCTTTCGCTTGACTTCATCCTGTGGGAGCTCACCCCTCAGGAGATATGCAAGGTAGGGCTCTGTCCATGCTGGGATTGCCCGTACTGCTGCAACAAGCGCCGATTCTGGATCTGGGAAGGCTAACTCCTCCTCTGTGGGCAACTTGACTGATGGGTGGTGAAGCTCGTCCACAAATACATTTGGTGGTACTTTCTCTCGACGAGAGCCGAGTCGTGATAACGCATCTGCGGCCTCGTTCTTGCGTCTGTCAATATGCTCCACTTGATAACCAGAAAAGAACCCGGCTATCTGTTCGACTGCTCTTCTATAAGCCGCCATGTTTGCATCCTTCGAGTCCCAGGTTCCAGACACTTGCTGAGCTACGAGATCCGAGTCTCCAAAGCACCTGATACGCTTGATGTTCATCTCCTTGGCCAAACGTAGGCCATGTAGCAAAGCCTCATACTCTGCCATGTTGTTTGTACAATCAAAATGCAACTGAAGGACATATGCCAACTTATCTCCTTTAGGTGAAGTTAAAACCACGCCGGCTCCTGAGCCTTCTAGCTGTCTGGACCCGTCAAAGTGCATTGTCCAATACTTGGTGCAAGGTGAACTTGGTGAGGACGTGCAATCAGTCCAGTCATTGACGAAGTCAACCAAAGCTTGAGATTTGATTGCTGTTCTGGGCTCATATGTGATATGATAAGGACCCAGCTCTATTGCCCACTTGGCGACTCGCCCTGTTGCGTCTCTGTTGCGTATAATGTCTGCTAGTGGTGCTGAACTCACCACTTTGATTGGATGCTCTTGAAAATAATGCTTGAGCTTCCTACTAGCAAGAAAAACTCCATAGACTAACTTCTGCCATTGAGGGTACCTTTGCTTTGACTCTGTGAGGACTTCACTGATATAATAAACAGGCCTCTGCACTGGGTACTCCTTTCCTTCCTCTGATCGTTCCACCACTACTACTGCACTGACCACTCTCTCATTGGCAGCCACATACAATAGCATGGGCTCCTTATCTGTAGGAGCTGCAAGTACTGGTGCTGATGATAAGGTTTTCTTTAATCCTTCAAAAGCATCGTCGGCTTCTTTGTCCCATATGAATTTGTCTGACTTCTTCAAGAGTCGGTAGAGAGGACCCGCCTTCTCTCCGAGTCTTGAGATGAATCTACTAAGAGCTGCTACACAACCAGCGAGTTTCTGAACGTCCTTTAGACAAGTCGGCTTCTGCAGATTGTGAATAGCCTTGATTTTCTCTGGGTTTGCTTCAATGCCTCTCTCTGAAACAATGAAGCCTAGGAGTTTGCCCGCAGGGACTCCAAAAACACACTTGGTCGGGTTGAGCTTCATCTTGTACTTGCGTAGGTTATCAAAGGTTTCTGTCAGGTCTGCTATCAGAGAGTCGGCCTTCTGAGACTTGACCACTACATCATCCACATAAGCATGAATATTCCTTCCAATCTGTTGCTTGAAACAATTTTGGATACATCTCTGATATGTAGCTCCTGCGTTCTTGAGTCCAAAGGGCATTGTTGTGTAACAAAATGCTCCAAAGGGCGTAATGAAGGACGTCTTGAGCTCATCCTCTATGTTGAGTCTGATCTGGTGGTACCCTGAATAGGCATCCAAGAAACAAAGTAACTCTGACCCCGCTGTGGAGTCAATGATCTGGTCTATACGAGGTAGTGCGAACGGGTCCTTAGGGCAATGCTTGTTTAGGCCCGTGAAGTCGATGCACATACGCAACTCTCCTGTTTTCTTTGGTACTAACACTAGATTGGCCACCCACTCTAGGTGAAAGACCTCCTTGATGAACTCGGCTGCGAGGAGCCGAGCCACCTCTTCTCCTATGGCTTTCCTCCTGTCATCATGAAACTTGCGCAGACCCTGCTTAACTGGTCTTGCATTAGGATTAACATGTAAGCTGTGCTCGGCGAGTTCTCTCGGGACTCCTGGCATGTCAGATGGCTTCCATGCAAAGACATCCCGATTCTCACGGATGAACTCGACGAGCGCGCTTTCCTATTTATCAGAGAGGTGTGCCCCAATGGTGAACTGCTTGGAAGAATCACCAGGGGTAAAGTCGACTTGCTTTGTGTCCTGAGCTGACTTGAATTTCATCTTCTCCTCTGTGGCTGGTTTCTTAAGGACCGAGTTGTCCTCCGGGTCCACGTTTGCCTTGTAAAACTTCAGCTCCTCTTGAGCACAAGCTGTCTCAGCCATAGCTGCATCACCTAATTCACACTCTAATGCCATCTGTCTGCTGCCATTAACTGTAATGACTCCTGCTGGACCTGGCATCTTGAGCTTCAAGTAAACATAACATGGTCTGGCCATAAACTTAAAGTATGCTGGTCGACCAAAGAGAGCATGGTATGGACTCTTAAGATCCACTACCTCAAAAGGCATAATCTCTGAACGAAAATTCTCCACTGTGCCAAAAGCAACCTCAAGGTAAATCTTACCAATGGGTTTGGCCGATTTCCCTGGTACTATCCCATGGAACACTGTCTCTGTTGGAATTAGCTGTCTATCTTGCAGCTGCATCCTCTTGAATGTGTCATAATATAAGATGTTGATACTACTTCCACCATCCATAAGCACTTTGTTCAATGTATAGCCCCCAACTTGAGGTGCCACCACCAAGGCTAGCTGCCCTGGGTCGTCGACTCTTGGAGGATGATCTGCCCGACTCCATGTGATGGTTTGCTCTGACCACCTGAGCCACTGTGGAAGGGCCGGCTCTACTGCATTAACAGCTCTAACCTTTAACTTCTTGGAACGTTTGGACGTGCTTGTTGTGAAGACATGGTAACTGCCACGACTCGGGTTCTGTGGCCGAGTTGTGACATAATACTGCCCATTGTTATCCTGGAGTTGCTTCGGGTTCTGCTGGAACCCGCCCTGTTGGTTACCTCCTCCCTGAGGTTGGTTAGGGTTATTGCCGACTCCTCCACCCTGGTTGCCAGGTCGTCCACCATCATTGTTTCCTCTATACCCATTGTTGTTACCTCTGTTTCCTGGCCCTTGGAACCCGGCACGCTGCAAATCTACGCACTGTCCCAAGGTATGGCCGCATCTGCCGTTCTTGGCGTGTTTAGGGCATGGAATCCTCAAGACCTCCTCTGTGCTTGGAGTACGGCCTTGGTATCCGTTAGAATTATTGTCCTTGCGTCTGACCCCAGTATTTGTGTTAGCCACTAGGTCAGAGTTATCTCCATACGGCCGCTTGCTACCACCTTGATTCTGGTTTTGATTCTGGTTCTGACTCTGGTTCTGATTCTGACCATTGCCACCTTGTCCTTTAGTCCCTTCCTCCTGATCCTTTGTTTTGTCTGTGGCAGCGTGCTTATTAGCACCTGCCATGATCTCACCAATCGTAAGGGGAATACCTTGATTCAGGCTCTCCTTCATACGACCTAGCTTCCAGCTCAAGGGGTTGTAGCTGTAGTTCCTTTCCATCGCCATTAACACTGAAATTGTTGGGAGTCCTTGCGATGAGTTAATTATCTCCGAGACTCGCCTCATCCAGTGCCTTGCAGACTCGCCCTTTCTCTGAACACATCGCTCCAAATCCTCTATGGTACTCAACTTTTTGCATGTTCCCTGGAAGTTCTGAACAAAGGCCGACTTCAACTGCTCCCAAGAATTGATTGATCTAGGAGGCAAGTTACGCGTCCACACCTTGGCTGCTCCCTCCATCATAAGATACATAAATTTGGCACACAAATTACCTGTGGCATTGCGAATGCTCATCGCCATCTCGTATGTACCCAACCAAGAGGTCGGGTCCATATTGGGCTCATAATTGGGAACTTACGCGGCTCCTTGAAGTCGCTGGGGAAAGACTCGGACCTGATGGCATCTGACAGGCACTCTGGTCCTGTCAGCGTGGGAGAGGTACCAGGAAAAGTCACCTCTGTGTGCACCCGGGTCGGCTGAGGCTGGTTATCTGCACCAGCTAGGGCTCTGTCCCTCTCAGCCTCCCGAGTCCTGGCAGCCTCCCTTTCTCGTCGCTGTCTTGCTTCATCAACTACTAACTGAGCTCGTGATGCGGTTGGTATAATAACCCTGTTCCTCTCTTGCTCACGGCGCCTTGCACTTGTAGAGTTGGCCGGGTTAGACTCGTCATGGCGACTCCTCGTGCCCGAGTTGAACGGTGTCGAGTGCAGCCTGCTTGCATCTGGAAACGTTGGGTAAAGAGCTTGCTGAGTCATTGCTGTCTTCAACATCTCGATAGCACGGCGGGTCTCTTGGCCCGCTGGTCCTTCTGGTATCTCGATATTCTCTAATCTCATTGTTGCCGCGTGAAGATTGTCCATTGGGTTAGAGTAATGCCCTTCTGGAGTACGGAACCTGCCAGGTGGAGGTCCCATACCACCTGTTGCTCCTCCTCCGACTCCTCCTTCAGGTGGTGGTCCGTTGGTACGGCTGCCACCGGGTCCTTCTGGTGGTGGTGGTGGTGGTGGATTTGCTCCTCCCCCTGCGCCGCCTCCTGCAGCTGATGAACTCCCCAGCCCGGCTCCTGCGCCTGGACCAGTAGGTGTGGTGAACAAAGCAGTAGGGTTGACAATGGCTCCTCCGCGCAGGCGACTCCTGGCTCTGCGATGCTGGATCGAGGTGAGTTCCTCCTGGCGACTCCGCAGGACCTGGGCTTCAGTCTGGACCCGGGCTCGCTCTTCTGCTAACCTGCGATTTGCCTCGTTGATCTCTGCTAATTGCCTCTCCATCGCAGAACGCGCACTGGCTAACTCGGCTGCCCGCTCAGCTGCATTGCTTGCATTGATTTCCTTTGTTAACAAAGTTGGATCAAACTGATTGCCGCCGTTTCCAGACATGTAGAGTCCGACGACGCGAGCGCGAACTGGCGACTCCTCGTAGTCCTCTTCCTCAATTCCATACCCAAGCCTATCCTCTAACAAAGGCAAGATAGACTTTGAATCGGCGTCGTAACCTGGCTCCATATATGGCTCCGCCAGCGACTCCTCTTCATGGTTGACAGCAAGATGCTCCTCTGACTCGGCGATGATGCCGAGTTCTGACGTGCCGACCGACTCCTCTCCGTCGGACTCGACAACAACTGTTGGCTCTGATACAGATTCCGCCGAGTTCGCGCGAAGACCCGACGCGCAAACCATGCCGACGAACACGTTGATTCCTCCAAAGACAAGTTGATAACCCTCGTCGACTTCATGCATATCTGAAGTCCAACCAGAGTCGTCGATTTCTGTTTCTCCATGCTCATCAGTGTAGACTCGCCCGATGGCGAGTTTCTCCATGGCCCGGCGAGCAGCTCCCACGATCTCGACTCCACGCTTCTTCAGCCCCACGGTGGGCGCCAACTGTCGTGGGGTTGTCACGGCAAGTCCTTCCTCCAGGAAGGTGAGTTCGGGGGCCATCGATGCTTGAAGTACGTAGGAGAGATTAATCTCGCCTAGGGACACAGATTTACCCAGGTTCGGCCCCTCTTGGTTAGAGGTAAAGACCTACTTCCTGCTTCTCTTTATTGCTCTGGATCTAATATCGATTACAGGGTTCCGGCTCCTCTCTGGGGATCCGGCGACTTGGTGTTTCTCTCTACTGGTTTTGCTTAGAACTTAGAACCCTGACCTAAGGTCCAGGACCCCGCTTATAAAGGCTGCCGGGTCCCTGGACTTACAGGTTACACCGAGTCACACTAGAACACGGAGTCCTACTCTACGCCTTGGCTTTCCAAGTTAAGGCTCCGGGTTGTACTTGGACTCCTTCCGGACGGGTCCTTTCTTTATCATGGGCCTTGGTCGGCTTGTCTCCAGCCCAGCCCATGCGACTTGATACGTGACTCGGCTTTGGCCTTCTTGGTCTTGGCGGGTCTACTTTCCGGGTCCATGGGCCTACCTGTAAAGTATCCCCCCGTCAGTATCAGAGCAAGGGTTGCCATGGATTTGCCTTTGTTTCCACCCCCAAATCCACAAAATTTTGCCATATGTTTGCATCGTCATAATCATGGCTTGATAATCGGATGGCTTGTCATTATGATGTTTGCATCGTGGCTTGCACATTGTCCCCTCCGATTTGGTGTTTTTCGGGCCGTTTTTTCCGCTCAAATCACCCATTTTCGCGTCACGGTAAAATAGTGCCAGCCGGCCCCCTAGCTGAGGCAACCGGCCTTCCAGCCGGCCTAGGCCGGCCCCCAGGCCGACCTCTCTGAAAATTTCGAAAATCTTTGTTTTGGCCATAACTTTTCACCCCGGACTCCGTTTTTGGTGATTTTCGTCTCTAATCGAAGCTACCGACAAGCTCTACATCACCACAGCGGTTGATCCATCATCTAGTGCCACAAAATTTCGTGATCAAGGAAGGGACATTCCACTCCAAGGTTGAAGATCGTCGGCAAAAGGTATAACATTCCCAAATCTTCTCCCACCATGCATCACTTGTTAGCCAAGCCATTTGTGCCTATCTTACCTATTGAGACTAGCTCATCTATGATTGCTTGGGCTTTGCACACTTGATACCTCATAGTGTTCCGAGCAAACTTGTATGCGCTAGTTGATATAGTTGTTGTTGGCAAGCAAAGTGAGAGGCAAAATAGAAAAGAGAATAAGAGGCCAAAAGAGAAATTGAAAAGAATCAAAAAGAGAATAGAAAAGAAAGAGCCTCAATGCCATATCTCTTGTAGGTCGTGCAAGCTCGATGAAAAATTTGTATGTGTGGTATCTTTGTACAAATCTTGTAGCCCACCAGTAATTTGCAATCGAGTTGGTTTCTCTTGCACTTATGTAACTTGAGCTTTAGTCTTCGCTAGGTCCATCACTAGCTCATTTTAGTTGCACAAGTCCCACTTTTCAAATCGTGTGTTTCTATGTGCTTCACTCATATCCTTTGAGATCGACTTGTATTTGCTTTGTGGTCATCGTGGTTCTCTACTTGCCTTTACAATATCTTGGTTTCCGGTTGTTCCATTTGCTTTACACAATTCATACCTATCCACTCATAAGCCGTGTGTGTTTTGGAGTTGCGTTTGGATCTTTGAAATTCAAGTCACCCGCATTCTTGTGTATCGGTTTCTCTTGGCATGGTCCACTAGTTCCAATACTATCTACTAGATGAGGTTGGTTTCTTAGTTCCTTTCAACTCCACATATATATACACTTGTCTTGTGATTGACCATGTCTAGTGAGAGCGGAGCATCATATGGAGGCCATGATGATGAGAACATGATGAGCGACAACGACTATGGCGCGCCAAGCATGGATGACATCATGACCGACAACGACCACGGCGCGCCAAGCATAGATGACATCATGAGCGACAACGACTACGGTGCCCCAAGCATGGATGACATGGTGGACCACGACATCGACGACACCTCCACAAGCATGGATCTCATGGCGGAGCAACACCACTACTACAACTATGACGCCGCAACCGTCCACGACAAGGAGAGCTACACCGACTTCGAGCCCACAAGCATCAACACCATGGCGGACCACTACTATGACTACAACTCCAATGACTTGGTGGAGCCGCACATCAACTACTACGCCCAAATGCAAAGTGCTCGTGCACATAACCCTCCACCAAGCAACGTTAAGGATCTCCAGCGAGGCGCTACACATCATGTGGATGACGACACCGACGATGAGTCCCCACCTAGACGATACTCAAGGACATGAACTCAAGAGCACCACCACCGTCAAGCTCCTTCTTCAAGCTCAAGGAAATGGAGCACAAGGCATCTTTGCCTAGAGCACAAGGAGAAACACCCTCCTCCACGACGTCAAGCTACCTCGCCCTCAAGACGGCGGCCAACGCAAAGTGCCTATGCACACGAGTCTTCGTCAAGGAACACCAAGGATCTTCATCGGCGTACGTCTACTCATGATCATCATCGACTCCATCAAGAAACTACTTCCACATACAAGTTGGCAACAAGTACACATCATAGGGAGTCTCCTCCGCGTGCCTCAAACAAAAGGGCGTCCAAGAGTAGATCAAGATACACGAAGGAATTGGAAAAACTCAAGGCCATCCTCGACGAGTGGAAGACCAAGCGCGACACCGACAATGCTATCTTCGAGATCGAGCAAGCCAAGATCAAGGCCGACGCCGATTGCGACAAGCTCATGGCCGACCTCGTGTAGCTACCCTTTCACTTAGGTGTCTCTAGTAGTGCAAACCAATCTTTCACTATGGTGATTCTATTGGATCGGTGGTCCGGTCGGTAAGAGAAATTGGTTTCATTAAGTGTGTTGTTGACTTGGGTTTTGGGATCCGGAGGCTACTCCGTTGGGGGGTTTGTTGCCGGGTGTTTCTCCCTCGTAGGCTTCGCGAGTTATCCCCCACGAATTTGCCCTTTTCCCCTCGTGTTCTTCGTTTCCACCTCCGTGTTCTTCGTGTTCATCCTCTTTTCCCCTCAAATCCGTGAAGGTCGGGCCAACCCCCTACATCAATATTCGAATTGACATATAGGTATCTAGGAAACCCACACAGTTTTCTTGGAAATTTGTAAGGATTTTTTGTGGATATGATGTATACTAGACCCTGCTTGTGCCTTCTTGGGGCGCGACAGTTAGACAAATTGTTTGATTCTGCCAAGGGTGCACGTCTGAGAAGGTGTAACATTTGTTTGGACAGTGCAGCACGGGGAACATAGTAGAATCACTTAATCTGGGAAAAATTGGACAAGGGACAATGTTATATTAATGTCATCGCGTGAATATATTGTTCCTTTTATCGTGCAAAGCGGGGATGCGTGAAAGAGGGTGGATCGACGAGGCGACCATAAAGGGCGCAGATCGCGCTTTGAAGATGATACTGTAAACACCTATATAAACATAGTAGGGTGTAATTTTTGGACAAAAAATCGTTCCATGCCTCATTTGTTATGGCCCGATCCAATCTCTCTCTGATCTCTATGCCATGTGAACTTGTCTACAATATATCCCAAATCAGTGAGATTGCAATCCTTCAAGCCATCTCTAAATGCTTGCATAAAATGTTAAGGTCTTTGGTTTCCTCATTCTTTCTCACAGGGAAACATAATTTCATTTAGGACACCAATAACTATTAACTTCAGTGTGGAGATTTCTAAGCCTCTTCCAAGTTAAGTGTTTTTCCTCTCACTTCGGCTCACCATACATGCCGGTAAGCTTTCAAATATTCTCAAGACCTCTTCCCATGTTTAGATGTCTTCGAAACTGTATTTCCCATCCTACGAAATAAGCTTTCCGGACTGAAAGATACCATTGTATTCGTCGCTAGGTGTTCTAAAGAACTATTTTTAATTTTTATTATTTTAAGAATTCTTTATATTGCTTTTGATGATTATTTATAGATTAGTGATATTTTAGTTCGCAAAAAAAATCCTTGCTAGAAAGTCATCCATTTCGAATAGAGTAGATTTTTTTAGGGTGCCATGGAAATATATTTTTGATTCTACAAGCGTCAACCGGCCAAAAAGTCTGATCAATTCTTCATCCCATCGGTTCGTAACCGGATTCTCTAGCCACTTTGTTTTTTGGATTAAATATATATTTCACCCTCAAATCACTCTCAATGGAGCAATTTTACCTAAACTCAAATTTGGTATGATTTATACCATCAAATCCTCAATACCGTCTAAATAACCCCCTAGCACTGGTTTTGGCTCAATTTGGGTGGTTCTGGGCAGATTTAGGTGGTATTGGGCAAATTTCACGCTGATGTGGCTATCTGACATGACAGTCCCGGTAAAAAAAGAACCGACCGAGCCACCGCTCGAGGTCGGCTTCCTCCTGGTGTTCACCACGTACAGGTAGTTGCTATGTGATCTATTTTCTCTCCTCTCCCCCATCAATTCTATCTACCGTTTGGACATCAACACGAGAGTTGTATATAACTTGATAGGCGTCTCATTCAGGGAATTTATTTGCCACTTCAATGACTTAAACATCCAGACCGATGTGGTGAACCGAATGTCATTGGTTGACATTCGTCTCCCGATCTCCCTCCTCAATCTTTATAAAGGCAATCTAATCACGTCACTTTGTGCCTCTTGATTTCCTCCCAAGATTTTGTGCAGAAAGTTTATTCAAATAAGCTCTCTACTATCCGTGCCGTCGAGGTCTTATTTTGGATCTTGGCGAGTTCATCGGACAGGTACGTCTCGTACGGTTAACATTTTCTTGATTCTTTTTTCTCGTGTGCTCTACTAATGTCTGGCTACCTTCTGGACATGGTCGTGCATCGAACCGAAGGAGTTGTCCGCGCCGTCACCGGAGCCGGCCGCCTTGGGAACGCGCAGCACCGTCGCTGGAGCCATGAAGAGCACCATAGAGTATATAGGAGCCCACCTTGGAAACGCGCAGCACCGTCGCCTGGAGCCATGAAGAACACCATAGAGTACGTAACGTTTCCTAACGGCCGACAGATGCCACGTCATCGCCACGTCCCTGCCACGTCAGCCCACAAAAGCACCAAAACTATCCAAAACCGCCGTAGAGGTGATTTAGACGTTATTATAGATTTGAGGGTATAAATCATACCAAATTTAAGTTTAGAGTGAAATTGTATACTTAATACTTGTTTTTTTAGGGAAGAATTCTCTAGCCACTGGTATTGTGCGTGCTCTTAGCTTCCACCAGAACACTTGCAGCCCAAGGCCGAGATCGACGTGAGCTGACTTCTTGGGCTTCTAACTATGCACAAACCTGGGCTAGGCCCATTACTCGTCCCAAATCGGAAAGCCGTGGACCGTCACGAGCTTCTAAAGTCCAAATACGGAAGATTTTGCTCTGTAGGCAAAAATATCCGATCAACAACCGCATCCGGACTGAGTGACCACACCGGAGCCAGAGAAATATCTCCTTCGCTTTTGCGCTTTTTCGGAGGGGCCCCATCCCATCCGGAGACACGTCACAGCAGCAGCAGCGCCACTGTTCCGGCGACGGCGATGGCCTGCGGCGGCGAATCGGAGGCGCAGCGGCGGGCGGCGCTTCTGCGCGAGATAACCGAGGAGGGGGGCTTCGCCTTCGCGGCCTCGGCGGAGAAGGCCGCGGCGGGGGACCTCCGGGCGGCGGAGGCGGCGCGGGAGATGGCGTGGGAGCAGCTCCACTCGGGGCCCTGGAGCGAGGTCGGCAACGCCTGGAGGGACGCCTACGCCCTCGCCTGCCTCCACGTCGCGCGGCTTCGCCGGGCCGCCGCCGACCGCGCCGCCGCGCTCCGGGCGCTCGACATGGGGCTCATCATGGGGGGAGACCTCCTCCGCGCCGACCTCGAGGCCGCCTTGGCCTGCATCGTCGCCGAATCGACCGACGGCGACGGCGCGGAGGCTGTCGATGAAGAAGCCAAGAGGTGGAGGGAGGGGCTCGAGAGGAACCGTGACATCGCCGATGTGAGACCGCTACTGCCTTCGTAAGATTTCGTGCGTGTGTGGGCTCGGTGCTTACTCCGTCAATAACTCCACTAACCGAGCTTATTTTGTAGGGGCTTGTTGTAGAATGCATATTTTTCAATGTTTACTAGTACGAATTGCAATTTCTAATACATATAACTAGGTAAGATGCTATGTATAGTGCTTATTTTGTGAAGATCCCATATTGCTAGATTAGGTGCACCATGTTAAGCAAATTATGCATGTGAAATGGTGTGTCCCATTATGACTATTAGGGCTTTGGTACTGTGAATGATGTTAGGAGTTGTCCGGCTATTTGACCCCAAAAAGAGGTATAGATTGTCTGCAATGATTTTATTTTCTAGTTACCTCATTGCTTCCTTGTTTTCTGAACTATTATGTGGATGAGGGCATTTCGAATTCATTTCTTGGTGTATTGTTGCTAATAATGTTATAATTTTCTCAGGCCCTCAAAATTCTTCCGACAAAATCTCTATCTTGTAAGGAAGTCGCGAGGCGATCGTGTATACCTTTGGAGGAGTTTATATGTGATTACTTTTTGCGTGATACCCCTGTTATAATCAGTGGCTGCATCGATCATTGGCCTGCGATGAAGAAATGGAAGGACATTCAGTACCTGAAGAAAATTGCTGGGGATCGGACTGTTCCTGTTGAAGTAAACGCATCTTCTTGCAGTAGATGTAGAAATGCAAAAACGAGTTGTTTCTGATTTGATAATTTATCATGCCTGTTTATGCTGATATCTGATTATGTTTTTCACTACAAAGGCGCATGAAACCTGGTGGTACAATGCTGTTATCTCAAAGGCCTTAGCATACCATAGGAATAAATTATGAAGCTAACTGATGTTCTCTTTCTACTGATATGGGAAGAAAAAGTGCATCTAAACTTGATGACATTGTCTGTAAAAACGACATACATACATCAAAGTTTGACATTCAGCACACCTGTCTTACACGTCTCTTTACACTATACTAGCCAACTTGCTTACACGATAAGCACAATGTTGTGAAATTTGTTCCAATTATTCTTTCTGTTTGCAAGCTGGATATCTTTTGTGTTGGCCGTCAGAACTGTAGGTCAATCAAATTTATTTTTAAATGTTTTCTTTTTTATCACATGTATTTGTTGCATCTTTGGCGCTTTTCACATAGTTTGTGTTTGATGATTTACTTACCATCTAACATTTAGAACACTAAGTGGGTGGACTTGTTCGTGAAAATTTTGGCCAATGTTATACCATGCCTATTGGACATGTATAGCTTCACTTTGCTATGCTTTTGCATGTATTATCTCCCTTAACCATGCCAGTATTTATAAGAATTACAAATAACCACTTTTCCTGATGTTGCGAGCATATTAGCTTAGTTGGGTAAAATATAAATATTGTCCCACTAAGACAATATCTAAGTATGCCAGTTGGCAGTTAGCTATTTATCTGCAATCCATTTGGCCAGTTCAGTTTGTGCTTGCTTCTAGTAATTTAGGATCCATACTTGGTTGAGGTTTTGGAAAGAATATCTCTTCTTATATTAATCTCCTAGTAATTTTGGACCCATGCTTAATTGATAGTTGTGAACCAATATTTCCATTTATATTAATTTCCTAGTGGTTTTGGTGCACTGATATAGTTGATTCTGTGTCAGGTTGGGAAGAGCTATGTTTGTAGTGAGTGGAAGCAGGAGCTAATCACGATCTCCCAGTTCCTTGAGAGGATGTGGTCAACAGTCTGCCCTTCAAATGTGACATATCTAGCTCAGCATCCATTATTTGAGCAGGTGGAAACGGTCATTGTTGATTCCTTAGTAAAGTTATGTTTTATGTAAAAGAAAACGTCTTAGTTCAGTTGTCAGATTTTAGTTATTGATATTTGGCAGATAAAAGAGCTTCATGAAGACATTATGGTTCCTGACTACTGTTATGCTGGTGGAGGGGAACTCCAGTCACTTAACGCTTGGTTTGGTCCACATGGGACAGTGACACCATTGCACTACGACCCACATCACAACATTTTAGCTCAGGTATAATAGGAATATACTGGTTTTACTTCTGATTATTGGTTTCTAGAGTTAATAACAAAAGGTTGATATCTGTACTTGAAAACTTGAACTGACATATTGCAAGTAGATTTTTTCTTGATAACACATTATTTATATTATCTTATAAATGTTACTTGTTGAACTGTGTCCCCTTCAGTTGTCGATTTCTATGCAAGTAACTCTGCACATTTGGGGTCTCTACCAAAATTTGCATCTATGAAATTTCTTAAAATATGTTAGGCAAGTCAAAATCATTAGATATTGCATAGAGCTAAAGCGCAAATGACTCTTTGAGCTAGGAATTGAGAATTACCTAAAAAGCTTCGTCTCCCAGGTTGTTTCAGTGTCTTTTTATTGTTTTGATACAGAGCTTAAACTTACAGTAAAGACCGCAGATGACCTTGTGAGTGTTTGGGTGTTAGAAATTATTATACCTCCCTGTTGAGCTTCATGTAGTTCTGTGACTTCATTTGTTTCAACTGTTAAAGTTCTCGTATATTTCTGGATGATGCCTGTTAACATTTCCTTTATGTGACTTTATCAGCTGTTGTCAGTTTATAATATTTTCTTCATACCAGGTCTTGGGCAGGAAGTATATTAGACTCTATCCTGGTTCCGTATCTGAGGACTTGTACCCACACACAGAAACTATGTTAAGCAATACTAGTCAGGTAAAGACAATCTGTTCCGACAAGTCACTCGTTGGAAAGAAAGAATATCCTTGCAGATCATCACAGCGGTACATATAGTTTTGGCAGCTGAAGATTATAATACTGAATTTTCCAGATTTGCATTATTACTATTCTGTTGTGCATTACTCTTAAGCACAGCATTGCAAACTGGTGCTTCATTTTTGGGGCTAAATTAGTAAACTATGATAGATCACCAGTCTGTAGGTGTTTCTTTCTTTCTTTGGTTGCTTTCTCAGTTTTCTCCTGTAGTAGGGTATAGCAATACAGTGTTGTATTAGCCTTGTCCTTATTGTTCCGTATTGTCCATTATCCATGTGACATGTTCCTACAGTTCTGTTGATTTTGGCACTGTGCAGTAGTGTGCAAATAAAGACAATTGTTGGTGTTATACTTGTGCTAATGGATACGTTTGCAGGTGGATCTCGACAACATGGATATGGAGGAGTTCCCAAGGGTCGAAAACCTCGATTTCATGGACTGCATATTGGAGGAGGGTGACCTGCTGTACATTCCACCGAAATGGTGGCATTATGTCAGATCTCTTTCTATTAGCTTCTCCGTTAGCTTTTGGTGGCGTCCTGCAGCGATAACTTCAGACGCTTCATAGGGGCAATGCTTTCGTGCTTGGTACATCAGGACCAGACCTCAGCATTGAGGAACTTGGTAAGCCTGACTGGACCGATTGTTTTAACATCCAGTCACACACCAATGTATGCTGTTTGCTCACGCCTATTATTTCAGATGTACATTTGTTACTTTTACCATAACTATTTTAAACACCTACAAATTTCTGCTATGCCACACGCAAACGGTGATCTACATCGAGTACCCTTCGTCACTTGGAGGTTGAGATTGATGTGCTGATGCATTTTCCGATGTCCTATAAAACCGTCAGTGTCGTTATTTTAGAGAAAATCTGTAGAAATACCATGCGAGTCCCATTGTAGCTCATTTGCACAGTGCTTGCAGTTATTATTATCCTTATTAATTCTCACGCTTCTCAGCATGTCGGCACTCGGCAGTCAGTGCTGTGCATAGTTGATAGACTTGTGCTACTGTTTTTTCTCTTGTCACATCTAACTACGGATACATGTCTGCCTGTGAGGTTACTACGTGGTTGTCGTACATTTGCAAGGAGTATGGGTTCTATGAGGTTACTATATATACATGTTGGTCAGATGACACATACAGTTACTGAATGACACTAGTGCATCCAATTATTCAGATGGACAACGATTCGATAGTGTGCAGCAAGAGCAAGGCGATCTTCACAGTTTTTCCTTCGAAAGCACTGAAGCTTCGTTCTCGGCACACGCAAACACCAAAGAAAAGGTGAAGCAAAATAAAAGCAGAGGGCCCCCAGCCCGTGCATGGATGGCATGGTACCACCACCAGCAGCAACAGAAGCCTACTCTATGTTGCAATCAGAGACATCTCTTGGCATCTATCTTTCGGCAGCATCCTATACCATCTATCTGAGCCTGAATCAGCTAGCGGAGGGAGAGAGTTTCCCGTGGACCAGACGATGAGGCGAAAGGCGCCGCCGAAAAGAAGCTTGCACCACCGCCATGGATGGATGGTCCATGGCGTGGCGCCATCTTCGATGGCCTGATGCTTTTGTTCGTTCGTTGTCATTGAGAATGCAGCTGCCTGGGCTCGTCTCATGCATGCAGCTTCCTGCCTGGCTTCGCGCTCGTAGCTTTTCGTCCGCGGGCACTGCTGAATGCTGATACCATACTGTGCTGCGTGTGGGTGGTCACTCCCTTCACTTGTCCCTGGCTACGATCTCTTGCAGGATTATCACTGATATATAATGATGAAATGTTCGCCCCATTCTTCCTTTTTAATGTTAAAAACGTCCTGCATAATTGGACCCCTCTCTCTTCTGCTAAACTGCCACCTACCTTTTCCCATGTTCATGCAGTTTAGCGATTTGGACTTTTGCCAAGTGTTTTTGTTCTTCAGATAGAGTGCCGGCCGGTGCCTCCAAATCGCTAAACAGATATAAGACTGTCAGTGCCAGTGCCAAATGTGATTAAACGTGTATAGTCTAACCATCACTATTCACTAGACAGAAGGGATTAGGAGCTGCATAGCTCACATGCGTTTGTCATGCTTAATTAAGGGTTAGATCTAGAATCACCTTTCTCGTACCATTTTGTCCCGAATAACCGAGCCTAGACAAGCTAAGATCATATTCTTTGCCCTTTTTGGTGTTTTCTTTTGGAACACACGCATCCCAAGCGTAGTGGGTGGTGTGTAACCAGAGGCCATTTAGATTAAACAAACGCCTTGATGGAACAGAGACATCCTTCTAGGTATGCACACTGTCAACAATCTGCATCTCTGCTTCTAGTTGTTAATCTTCTTTGTTCCATCTGCATCTTTGCTTATGGTTGTTAATTTTCTTTGTTCCTTGTTCAGTTGCTTTGTGCCAGGATAACAGGCAGGCCCTCCTTGGGGCTGCCCACCTGCTTTCGTTTCCTTGCCCCTACACAGCCTCTTTACAGCTTCAGCCTTCAAACGACAACAAAATGGGGATGATAAGAAAAACAAATCAGACACGATCGAGACAATGGAGAAAGTCCACATCAACGTCTTAAAAAAGAGAAGATGCGCTCAAAGTGTTTGGTTTAGATCACAGTGCACACACACCGCCCCTGCTGTTTGAGAATGAGATGTCCCATCTTGCTCCTTCCTTCCTCCCTTCAAGGCTTCAAATTCAATGCATGCTGCTAGTGTGTTCGCCGCTAGGATCCATGGCATGCAGCTAGGCAGGCGCCATTAGAAAAGCTCGCAAAGGAAAATGTAAAGAAGCGTTAAAGAGAAGGCAGGGGTGGATCACCTTTTTGTTGGTTGTGCTGTCACCGGCTGAAACCTTTTGCAAATCTGATAGGGGGTGATGTGGTTTTCCATGGATAAAAGGCTAACAATGATCAACCGAACCCCTTAGATTATCCTGGCATGGCATGTGATCCTCGAGCTTTTTGGATTGGCCATACATACAGCTAGCTAGCTGGGACCTTGGGGTTTGCATGCATCAAACGCACACTATGATTGTTCCCAGGTTCTAATCTAACTTAACCTACTAACTTGGATCGATCTTGTTAACTTTTCCATTGCTGGGCTCGAAACAATGCCGAGATGAGTAGGCCTTTCATGCATATCTGTCCCTAAACAATAAAAGAACTTTCCAACTCATGGAGCTTAATTATTTTGTGCTATCATTCAGCTGATTTCACCGGAGATCATATAACCCCGGTATTCATTAAGATGGACCCGGGAAAAAAAAGTACTAAAGCTAGACGAAAGCTCCTTTTCCTTGCGCTTTATTCCGATTCGGATCTAGCGAGACCCCTGCCCCCGCTTCTTCCCCGGCAGAAGCCCAGGCCAGAAGCTTAACGAGGCCTCTCGCCGGCCGGTCACGGGTGGCCAAAGGGTGCACTGTGTCTTGGTTGCGCTACTAGGAAGCAGGCAATATAGGGAGCTAGTGAAGCATTGGACGGCTGATCCAGAATTCCAGACTAGAACGGAGTCAAAGCTATGGCAACTTCATCGGCAGGATTGCAGTCGAGTCAGGCGGCCAGGCCACAGCGGAAGCAAGGAAAGCCTGGGTGGCATCGCTCTTCGAGCAAGGAGTATTTGCCACACCACAAACGGCGGCCAGCAGTTCTATGAAAAGACGAGTTGCATTAACTAACCGGGGAGAGAGCTGAGCCCACTTGAGCCTGACATTCCTCCTTGGCAGAGGTCACCAGGTGTCTCGCCAAATTAAATTTGAGTGAAGCAAGGCAAATTTGGCCTGTGCTGCATCAGCCTGGTGTTGTAGAACAGATTTTTGAAACATTGTATAACAGTAATATACTAGCACAAGGTCCTTCTAGGAAAGCTCCTTTCCCCTCCCTTGCTACAGTTGAGAGAGGAGAAACCGGAGTCGCACTCTCTTCTCCCCGTGGTCGCCGGTGAGCCCGTCGGTCTCCCTCCCCTCCGCTGGCCGCTTCGGCGGCGGTGTGAGGGGGGGAGAGACCGCGGTGTCTCGCGTCGGGCGTGTACATAGGGTAGATCTAGGTTTTTGGGCGGCGTCGTGCGGGGGGGCGGCGGCGTTGCGTCGGATCTGTGTGCACGAGCTCGGCCTCCCTCTCCGATAAGGGCCTCTGGGTCAGATCCGGCGAGCTCGGTGCAGTAGATTCCGGCCATCCTCGTTGGGTGGTGCGGTTAGGGTTTGCTCGGCTGGCGTGCGCGGCGGCGAGCTGTTTGTTCCGGGCTGCGGACGGCGAGGCGGTGGCGGCGTCTGCAGCAGTGGATTTTGTGCCGGGGCTCTTCCTCCGCGTCGCTTGGTGGTGCTCCGTCGCCGACGACGAGTTCTTCGGCTACTTGTATAGGAGTTTGCCCTGTGGGGCGCGTCTCTCCGTCTGTGCTTTTCCGGCCGGCCAAGGCGGCGAGGGGAGGAGCTGGTGGAGTTCGGCGCCCTGTTTTTGTTGCAGGTGGTTCTGGTGGTCGTCCTCTTCGTTGGCTCTGCTCTGGATGGCCATGGTGGACAGGGGAGCAGCGTCAGGAGGAGATGTGGTGCTGACGATGGTGGATCTAGGCGGCGCGACGCCGGCTGGAAATTTGGCGGGAGAGGGGAGCGGTTGTCGTGGTCGTATTCGTTCAACGAGTTTCGGTTCCGTTGCTGGGCGGCGGACGGCTTCTGCGACCTCCTACATGTTAGAGCGGCTTCCTCTTCCCGGCGGTTGGTGGTACGGCGGCGCCGTCGTCGCCTAGATGCTTTGGGGTTCGGCTTAGGATCCGTCTGTCTCTTCCTCGATAGCTCAGGGTGCTCCTTGCACTTTTTCAGGGTTCTCCTTGTATTTTCTGTTTTTCTTTTGGACCTTCTTGTAAAAGTGCGATGAGCTGTCTGAATATATGTGTCGGATCCTCCTAAAAAAAGGTAATACAAATTAAAACTAAGAAAAAAAATACAAATGTAGGTTTAGAAATTTACGATAAAATCATGCACATGCTACCCCCATTTTAAAACAAGATGTATAATTTTTTGGGTGTGTATAATTATCATTCAACTAAGAGTTAACTTAATTCTCATTCAAGTGATGACACACCCAACGATTTTATACTGTATGAACACAAAACATACAGTGCGAACATATTTTACGACTTGTGTAGCATTTGTTCTCAATTACAAACCGCTTACAGCTGAAAATCTCAGTTCTAACCCCAGTTGCGAGTGAAAAATCTCGGTTGTAAACCCATTTGAAAATAAAAGTCTCAGTTGCAACCCCACCTGCAAATCATAGCGAGCACGAATCGTGAAGCAAACCTGATGGTTCTGAAGTTGAATAAGCTTTAACTTAATTCTCATTCGACTGAGAATTAGCAAAACCGATATTTTTTCTAAAAAGTCAAACAATGTTAATTTTGACCAATTTTGTAGAAAACACTATTGACAACGATAATATTATATAGATAGAACATGAAAATACATTTAGTATGTGTTTAATGATATTGACTTCACATTGTAGGTTTTAATAGTTTTTTCTATAAATTTGGTCAATCTTTACATTATTTGACTTTGATCAAAATTAATACGCCTTCTTTTTGAGGAACGGAGCGGGTACACAATTGTTAGAAACTCACATATGTAATTTGTTGCCATTCCATAATATAAGCCTTTTTAGGAGGCCTAAAAAGGCTTATATTGTGGAACGGAGGAAGTAATATGAAAAATTGTGACCCAAGTTAAAATAAGAAAACTAAAGTGCTTAAATCATATCAATTCATTTTCACAAAATATTTGACAAAAAAATTAGACGTATAAATCTCAACTCTGGTATTTTTTTTCATAATTTTCTGAAACTTACAAATAAACCTTTTGTGTAGTTTAAGAAATTTGGTATACCGAAAGGACGGAAAGAGTAATACTTAAAAATATTTGTTTTTTAAAATAGAAAAATTGCATAACGCGAAACATTTTGCCCCTAATTGGACGTAGTTAAGTTGTTCACAACACAATGACAGGGGAGAAGGCATAGAGTTATGCGCATTTAACCTTCGGCTAGAACTCGTTTGTTGTCACACCACAACATAATCCTATCATTTTTTGCTATTCCTTTCTAGGGTGAATTCTATTTTTTACCCTCTAATTATGCATTTGTGACACTAGCAAAAAATCGCGTTTAGATTACCCATTTTAGAAACTTTGGACCATCTTATTCGGATGCATTGAGGAAATGATTAAGGCTTAAGACGACGAATTGAGCAGATGTAGAAGAGAAGGTTGGACATTATCGTTAGGATGCTCTCCGATGTTCTGACGCACCATGTAGTCCTAAGGTGCCGGTCTATTCTAACGAAACATGCACAATGCCAAAATAGGGGTAAACCCATACTCAATTTTTTATATAGGGTGTATGTCTAATTTGGTTTCAATAAATGGGTAGTAAGTGTCACAAAAGAAACAATTGTAGGGTAAAACGTGGAATTTACTCTTGTTTGTTTTTGCTTTGAGAGCATATGGATTATGATGCATGTTTATTAGTTCTAGCACCACCTCATCCACGTCATAGCAGGCTTTGACACTCGTGCGAATAAGACCAGTTAGGAACAAAGAAAAGAATAGGAATGTTGGAGGATAGGGTTTCTATAGAGATACCTTCGAAATTCATATGGTATAAGTAACTCTACGAAAAAATTGTACGAAAACAAACATGAGGTCTTACTCTGTTACTCATGTTTTTGTCTATTTGTGTCTATTATTTCCGTATTATTCCTACATGATATCTAAACTGCACTTTCAAAGTTTTTCAGTTGGTTTGGTCATTGAGTAAATACAAAATAAATCTTAATTTCCATGTTCTTCTTATTTCTTCATTTTAAGTTCTTGCATTCGAAACGGTCAAATAACAGGGACTAACAGGAGGTTATGTTCTACATCTCCATCTCCGTTCGCGGGGCCATTGATATTAGCTTGGACTTTCAAGATCACCATAGTTCTACTATTCGCGACTGGTTCCACCGGGGTTCTCGAATACGGGTTGAGCCGAGATTCCATGTCAATCGCTCCACCTCGTTTTACTTGATCATTCGGATCCACGAGTGGGGGGGGTCAAACATGAGGATCTCCGGAGAGGGACAACAACACCGTCGTCCGAGTGCCACTCCTATATGTGAGGATAGAGATACTTCTCTTCAATTATTCCGACTAGGAGGTATTCGTTCGTTCATCAGACTTCTCAATTTTCTATTTTTTTTCTATTTCTTGGTTTTTAGTTCGTGAGTTCCAAACGGTTGAATAACATATCTTTGTACTCCTACCTAAGTACTGTTGCATTCAACGAACCCTTTTATACTAGTATCAAATTTCTGCAAAGTGGCATTAATTCTTGGTTTGGACTGGAAGGGACGGATCGGTTGCACCAGGCAGCAAGCAAAGTACTTATACTTAAGGGGGTGGTACATTACATTTTCTTAAGGGAGCAAGCAACGTTTAGCGAGGAGCACACCAGCAAAAGCGACAAAAGAAAAGGCCCAAAAGACGCTGCAAACCCTCTTCAAAATGTGCACTTCCCTCCTTCCTCCACCACCACCTCACTCGCTCGCTCACTCCCGAATTCTACTGTTCCTTCCCCCTCCATTCCCTCCCACCCGTGCCTGCCTGTCTCCATTCCTTCTCCCAAGAAAACCACTTCCGCTGTAGCGCCCCTCCAGTGGCATCACTGCATCAGCGCAGCTTTGGAACGGCCAAGGGCGCAGCCTTTGACCCGACACTGCTCCTCCTCTCGCCGCGGCCATGGCAGTGGCCGCCGCCGCCGCGGAGGCATTCGACCAAGCGACGACGTCCCGGCGGCCGCCGCTCCCGGCCACGCGGCAGGAGGTCCAGGACGCTGTCGCCAAGGCCGTCGAGCTGCGCGCGCTCCACGCCGCTCTCCGCCAGCGCGGCGCGCCCAATGCCAATGCCGGTGCCTACGCCAGCGCCAGCCGCAGCTGCAGCCCGGCCACCATCCGCCTCCCGCCGGCCGCGTCGCCCGCGCGCTCCCGGACTGCGGCGGCGGCCACAGAGGAGGACTACCCCGTGTTTACTCCGGTGAGCGAGCTCTGTGTGTCGACTTCTCGGTTAAAGGCGGCGCATTTAGTTCAGAAATTAATTTTCCTTCCCTGTGCTTGCCGCCGGAGCTCCGGCCGTTGCTGCGTTTACTGCTTTGGTGTAGCGTTGGGTAGGCACTAGGCAGTAGTACTAGCAATAGTTCCCGCAATAATGTTCCTTCAGAATCTCTCATGGTTACCATTGCCTATGACTCAACTTGGTAGTAGAAGAACACCGTCCACAATTTATGCAAGAATCTGGTCGCTGAATCATTGGTTGCATCATTGCACATTCGCACGACGTTGCATTGCAATTCATCCTGCGAGGATTTACATTTCTGACTTCGCTTGCTGAACATGGGGCAGACTTACGAGGAGGAGCCCGCGGCGATGATGGCTGCTGGACCGAACGACATCTGCCAGGACACCCGGAGCCGGTCGGAGAACTGGAGCGGCATCACCTTGGACCGCGCCGGCCGTGATGGCGGCGACGAGGCGGCCTACTCGGACTACGACAACTGCATCAATGGCTTCTCCTCCTCCAACAGCGACTTCCACTACGCCCCTTCTTCCAGCGAGAACCACCACCTCCGGAGCAGAGGCGCGCACAGGATCCACCCGGCCTTCCTGCAGTCCGCGCCGCTGGCCGGCCGTTTCGCCGCGTCGGCGGGGCGGGCCACCGGCACGGCAGAGTTCAAGGTGCCCGCGTCGTCCGGCGGCGCGTTCCGGCCGGCGACGATCGGCAGGGACCATGGTGCAATCGACATGGGAGCTCTCAGGTTCCTCAGCAGCAGCAGCCGAGTGCCACCGTCTTCCAGCCAACACCCCTCGGCATCCACGCACTCCCGGGCGAAGCAGAGGGGGTCGCAGATCCTCTCGTGGTTCTTCCCCAAGGCGAGGAAGAAGGCGAAGTCACCACCGCCGCCGACGGCCGTCATCGAACGCGAGAACATGTCGCAGCTCCTCAAGGAGTGGGGGCTGCTCTCGCTCGACTCCGCCAAGAGAGAGCTCGCCGAGGCCAACGCGCACCGCGACGCCGCGATGGAGGACGCCGCGGAGATGAGGGCGTCGCTGGGCGACCTGACCACCAAGATGCTGGGCCTGGAAGCCTACTGCTCCGAGCTCAAGAAGGCCCTGAGACAGGCGACAGACAATGACAACGGCGGCATGCACAACCACTCGCGGCGATCGTCATCGTCGAGGTCGGTCGGGGCGAGCCGAGAGCTCCAAGACAGCAGCATGCCGGTGAGCCACGAGGCCATGGTGGAAGGGTTCCTGCAGATCGCCTCCGAGGCCCGCCTGTCGGTGAAACAGCTCTGCAAGTCCCTGATCCAGCAGGCCGGAGAGCCCGACAACGGCCTCTCAGACAAGCTGAACCTCCTCCTGCAGCCGTACCAGCTCGCGATCACCGCCGGCCGGCACTGCTCCAAGGCCATTCTGTACCACCTCGAGGCGATCATGAACCAGTCGCTGTACCAGGACTTCGAGAACTGCAGCTTCCAGAGGAACGGCGCGGCGAGGCACCTCGATCCGAAGCAGGACCGCCGGGAGAGCTTCGCCTCCTTCGTGGCGCTGCGCAACCTGAGCTGGAACGAGGTGCTGAGGAAGGGCACCAGGTACTACAGCGAGGACCTCAGCCGGTTCTGCGACCAGAAGATGAGCTGCGTCGTGGCCGCGCTCGGCTGGTCCTGGCCGTGGCCCGAGCAGCTGCTGCAGTGCTTCTTCGTCGCCACCAAGTGCGTCTGGCTGCTCCACCTGCTGGCCTTCTCCTTCGGCCCGCCGCTGCCGATCTTGCGGATCGAGGAGAACCGGGCGTTCGATCAGATGTACATGGAGGACATGTTCCCGGAGAAGCGACAGGTTCAGGATCCGTTGAGAGTGAAGATCATGGTCATGCCGGGGTTCTATGTTCAGGATCGAGTGCTCAAATGCAGGGTCCTCACAACTAGATCAGTACCATAGCTATCTGTCATGTTCTTTTATTTGTATGTGTGTGTAAGCTCTCGTTTTTGACTGATGGATAGTGTGTCTGTGACTTGTTAGGTTGAGGGTAACCTTTTTTGTTCTTCTTGTTAAGTCCAGAGGTACAAAGATTAATGTTCAGAATGCTGATCCATGTGTTTCTCAGTACATTCAGAGTAAGGGTTTAAGCACCAATGTATAAATACTGCTTTCACTAATATGGAAAATGATCAATATATTTCCTCACTTTTATGTCATGATCAACAAAATCACAACAAGATGTTCAGATGTTACATATGCATCTTCCCGGGTCAAGGCAGAAACATACGAAGCTTCTGAACATTTCGAGACAGGACTAAACACTTATAGAGCATACTGCCCAGAGAACTAGAGAAAATGAAGACATCATATATGCGCATCGCCTGCTCGGCGAAGCTGAAAATGGAAATTATACCCAGCTGCTGGTAGGAGAATCCAAAAGCCGGAACGACACATCCCCCACATTGTCACCTTCAACATCCACTCCAGGTTCAATGCTCTCAACGAAGTTAAAAGGCACCTGAGTGAGCAGCGGCGGGAACGGTTTCGGAGAATGAATTACACTACCAGCAGGCTTCTCCCACATGAGCAGATGTAGCTGGATGGGCTGCAACGCAAGGCGGTGCAGGGAGAGCTTTTGGCTGAGGGAGATGGTGTCGAAGCACCGGACTGAACCTGAACTGGAGATCATCCAGGGGAGGACCTTCTCGTTGGACACCCTTGATATGATCAGCAGTTTCGACGCCTCTTTCGCCCGGTTGAATAGATCGCGGAGCCCTGACCGTGTTGACGGTGCCTCGTTGCCCTTGTCATCCTCGACCACCGAAGATATGTAGATAAAACCCTGGGTGAAACAAAAGTGTCACGGTAACTCGGTAAGTAACATGGATATAGGGAGGCAAGCGGGCTGTCCAGCGAAAACGAGATGATAATTTTCGTTAGTAATGCTACGATCCGGAACGAAGCGGACAAATTTTCACTTCTAGCGGGCGTCCGCCTGCATGCCTACATGGATATGTCTACATGTTGAGGTACAGTATTAACTTCTTGTCGGTATTGTGTACAGTGGAAACTGAAAATTACCTCTTCAGTACGGCTGACTGAAAATCCTAGTCTCGTGTCACCTTCTTGAAGTTGGATTTCCAGTGGTATTTCTCCTGCTGTGGATCTGTACCAAATACGGGCTGCCTTCACTACCCCGATGTCCACCCCATGGTAGTCCTCGAAACCATATAGGGTCGCATTCACGAGGTTCGACATATCAGACAATGACCCAGAATTGACAGTTGGAGACGCTGTCTCTCCAGATATCTGAAAATTTCAGGGTGTGAAGATGAAATTACTATCCGATCAAACCAAATCATGAATAATCCTAAGTAATTATAGTCAGGTGCAAAGCAACCGAAAGGTTGAAAGTTCAGTTTAGTGCAGAGCTTGCATCTGCACCTTGGTGAGAAGAGCTTCACTCTGCAGATTCATGAACTGAATGGGGATTCCTGATGCCTGCGAGGAGTACAGCCATGTGTTGGCACGAGCCAACGTGTCTTCGAAGGACTCGTATCGACATGCGTTGAAGTCCAGGGCCTTGGGGAGGATGAGCATCGAGAGGCAGCAGCTGGAGTTGGGCGTGCACAAAGAGTCTCGCATCTTCTGCTCCCATGGGTATGTGACGTACCCATCCTGAAGTGTTGCCTTGCTCAGCGCTGATGCAACTCTTGTGCCCCTGTTGCCTTCAGCAAGGCGGAAGACACATGTTTACATAGAAAAAATCATCACAAATTCACAATAAGACATAGTAATAGAGTATGCAAAATATCGTTTATGAATTAATGGGAGCATCAGTAAGGTATTAGGAAGCACTGTCAAGATTTGAGAAAAAGAAGAGAACACACGTGATTTCACTGTAAGATGAATGGCTAGATATTGCAAGGAACACTAGTAATCACCCAACTTGTAATTTTTTCTGCAAATAACTTTTAGATAGATTTGAAGTCGGCCAGACCAGCCAAATTATAAACAATAATTGACTAATAGTACTAGTACTTCAACAACATCAAGGACCAAACTAACTTACCAGGAAGCTACAAACATGCTCGGGAACGACCATCACGTCAACAGCCTACCGTGTCATATGCCCCAGCAGGAACAAGAAAACGAGTGGAATGTCCAAGGTACAGGGAATTTGACCACCACCTACACAAGATGGCCAACTTCCCTGGAATGTTTCAGCAATGTCTTTCCATATTCTCCCTCATTGAATCATTATTTTATATTCTAATTCCACTTTGCTTCCTTTTGTTTATTGTTATGTAGCTATCATTCTAGTTAGCGATAACTACATGTTACCATAGTTTTCTAGCATTGAGAAGAACAAACGCGCCTAGTATGAACGAAGGATAATATTTGCTTTGCAACAATGCAGCCAAAGACCAGCCAGTCAGAATATTCAGCATATACTTTGAAGTTTGAACCTCGGACTTGACAGCAAACTTGTCTTTTCACAACTGACGTAAAAGCATACATACTGAAAACAAGCTTAACGTCGAATCTATCTGGCTGATACTCCTCTATTTTCCCCATTTTATTTATGTTCATACTGAAATGTCTCATGTCGAACTTCCAAGTTCCTGAATCCAATCCTGACATCGAGTACTTGATATGCGAAATTACCCAGTTCATGATTCAGCAGATAGCACCCTCAAACTACGCAATTCAGTTCACGATTCAGCTCATCATAGGCTCAAATCAGTTGGAACAGCAAAAAAAAAAGCATTTCTGAGATGTTCATACCTTGCAGGGCGAGGCACTCGCTCTGGAGGCGGTCGCCGAAGCCGAGCACGTAGTTGGGGTCGTGCAGGGAGCGGAGCACGTACTGCTTCCTGCCGGCGGCGGGGTGGGGCAGGATGCAGGCCTGCAGCTCCTTGCCGCCGCGGACGCGCACCTTGACGGAGGTGTCCCCGCGCTTGAACGCGGAGTGCAGGGCCTTGTGCAGCCCGGCACGGCCGCCCTTGAAGGGCGCGTCGAGCGAGGCGGCCCCGGAGCCCTCCCCGACCCGGACCGCCTCCACCACGTCCCCCTCCTGCACCACGCCCCCGCCGCCGCCCCACTCCTCCGCCTTGGAGCTCCCCGCCACGCACTCCAGCACCACCACCACCGCCGCCGCCGCCGCCGCCGATTCTCGCTTCCTCTCCTGCTCCATGCCCCGCTCGCCCGATCCCCGCGCGCTGACCTTTGTATCCCGGCGCTGGCGGCAAGGTTGGCTGGCTGGGTGGCGTCAGGGGAGCATTCACGTGCCGCCCGTGAGGCGCGCGGCGACCTTGGGCTCAATCGGAGGGAGGCTGCTGGGAGGGAACCAGTAGGAGACAGATGCAAGCTCGGCTCAGCGCGCACGTTCGGAGATTCCTCGATCCCCTCTCCTCGTATTCCTCTTCCTCGGCCCGCAACGACGCCGGCGAATGCCCGGCGTGGTCTCGAATACGGAGTACTACTTTCTCCTGGCCGCACGTGCCGAACTGCCAGTGTGTGCGCGGCGAGACAGATTTTAACGAGAGGCGGCCGGCCATGTTAAAAAAAGGGAAGCGAGAGGGGGACAGATCAGGTCGCCGTCGTGGCGGTGCGGTGGACGAAACCGACGATGGCGTCGCATCAAGTGCCGTGTGGGCTCGACCAAGCAGGTGGCCAGCTTCCTCCTTGGATTAGCCGTGTTACCTTCCAAAGCCGCGCTATTTTTATGTTGATATTTAATACTCCCTCCGACCCGAATTAATGGGCGGAGTACTGTTACAATTATTTTTACAAAAACCCTCCACGAGTTTGAATTGTTTTGCAATCAAGTACTCGTCGTCTTCCTTGCGGGGCGGATCGCAGCTCGCCGGCGACGCCGCAGGCCCGCAGCCCCTGCTCCCCGTGACAAACCCTTCCTCCGGCGGCGGATCTGCGCCGACCTCCGGCAGCGGCTTCTTCGACACCGCGCGGCGCTCGCTCGAGGACCGCCGCCCCTGGACAGAGCTGATCGACCGCTCGGCCATCTCGCGGCCGGACTCCCTCTCCGAGGCCACCTCGCGCCTGCGCCGCAACCTCGGCTACTTCCGCGTCAACTACGCCGCCGTGGTGGCCGTCTCCCTCGCGGCCTCGCTCCTGGCGCACCCCTTCTCGCTCCTCGTCCTCCTCGGCATCCTCGGCGCCTGGTGCTTCCTGTACGTCTTCCGCGCCTCCGACCAGCCCGTCGTGCTCTTCAGCCGCACCTTCACCGACCGCGAGACGCTCCTCGGCCTCGTCGCCTCCTCGCTGCTCGCCTTCTTCCTCACGGACGAGGAGGTAAATTGAATAGCTGCAGCTGCATTTCAGCAAAATATCAAAACACAATTTGGTTAAACTGCATTTCAGCATTTCAACAAAATTTAGCTGCAGCTGCATTTCAGTAAACTGGCCATTGCCTAAATGTACTCGTCCTGGCCATTGCCTAAATTTGGTTAAACTGAATTTAGCTGCATTTCAGCATTTCAGCAAAATTTAGCTGCAGCTGCATTTCAGTAAACTGAATATGCCATAATAAGAACTGAACAAGAACACAAAGCATCAAAACAATCAAGTTTACAGTTATGCAGTGTACATGTGAAACTGCAGCTGCTTTTCTGCTTGAGTTTGTTCTGCCTGTAACATGTGAAACTGAACATTTGTATTTAGTGATCACTCTTGTGTGCTCAGATTTGAGCGAGTAGAACTGTTCTTTGATTTGTGAATTTACATTCATTTCCATAACTGAATGATAACCTGTTGAATGAGTGATGAAACTACACCAGATGTCAATTTTACAGAGTACAGACGTATGCTTATTTTACAGAGTACATTTTAAAACTATTAAAGGTATCCATAGTGTTGGCGAAGATGTAATTATGAAAGATGTACTCCAGATAATGGAAAGCATCATCATTATGGAAACATTATTCAGTATCTGCATATTCCAGTGCTGCATTTAACATATTCCAGTGCTGCATTCAAGATGAACTTCATGACACAGTATCTGCATATCCAGTGCTACATTCGGAACCTTCTCTTGTGGTACTCCATTTCAGTTTGGAAAACTGCACAGAAATATGTTTTGCAGCAAGTTTAGCTCACTAGCAATAAGAAGCATAATGAATCAAGGAGGTGGGATAAAAATGGAGTACCACTTCTGAAACTGTACAAGTAAATTTGCATTCAGTCACAGGGCAGTATAGGTTTGAATGGAAATGAGTCTACCACCATCAAACATCCCATATACTGTCATTTCTTCACTTGATAATGTACATGTTCCACCATTTCCTGCAAAACATTGAACAAGAAATTATTAGCAGCAGCCCATAAAACAAAATAAATAATGACTGAAACCATTTCCTGCATCATGACTATATTAATTTCTGAGAAACTAAATACTCCTCAATTGCTTTTCTGCAGGTTGCCCGGTCCACCATAGGAGAAGAAGCAGCACCAGTTCGTACTATCCATAACAAAAACAACATCGGCAAGGTCATGTTCTTAACTTTAGTTGCTAGACCTAGACATGATGGGCAAGGAAATGTCACATTTGACGGAAAGGTTGGCATGTGGGCTTTTGTCACAGAAGATGTTGCCAAATACGACTCAAAGTATAGGACAAAAGGCACACTGGAATTAAAGAACGTCAATGTTACTAGAGATGTAATGCGGGAATACCTCTGTGAGAAGGTAATTCTAGCAATTGTAGAAGTGTGGCCTGATGATGGATATGCTGAAACAATATGGATACAACAAGACAATGCTCGAACGCATGTCCAGCCTGATGATCCTGTATTTCTAGCCGCCGTAAAAGCTTCGGGACTGGATATTAGGCTGACTTTCCAACCTCCTAACTCGCCAGATTTGAATGTTTTGGACCTTTGCTTCTTCAGCTCCATCCAATCCTTGGCATTCGAGAGTGCACCTGAAAATCTAAAAGAACTGATAGAAACAGTGGAGCAGGCTTATGATGCATATGACGTGAAGACACTTGCCAAAGTGTATATCACCTTGCAGTCTGTCTTGTTGGAGATTATGAAAGACCAAGGTGGAAACACATATAAGCCACCCCACATGGGCAAGGACAAGCTAATAAGAGAGGGAAAGCTGCCTAACATACTAGAGGTTGATAGCACACTGTATGAAGATACCTTAAAGCTAATAGCCGAGTATGAGAAAAAACTAGTGGAGCAAGAGGAGGAGAAGATGAAGGATAAACAAGCAAAGAAAGCATCAAAGAGAAAAGGAAGGTCCCAAGTAATCCTGGATTATGACACAATTATCGCAGGAAAAGAATATGCCACATGGTTGAAGGACCCATCAAGCATTGTCCGTCCATGCCGTCGAGTCAAGAGTGTATGTCAATGTCTTATTGCTTGTAATTATCTGTTTTAAGATAGGTCTATACTGATGCATCTTACTGACATAATTTTATGTTTACTATTTGTAGAAACTTGATCTCATCCGGGAAACACAAATAGGCAAATTTGAAGCTGCAATACAACCAAGAATAGAAGAAGAGAAGCATGAGCAGGAGAAGAGGAAGGGAAAACAACCAATAATAGAAGAAGAGAAGCCTGAGGAGAAGAAGAGGATCAAGAGGAGAAGAGGAGGAGAAGATGAAGGGCAATACAAGAAGCCAAGGAAGGCAAAAACAAACAGCTAGCCATCCTAAATTAGCTGGCATGTAATACTAGAGCAAACAATTGTGAATTATAAGCATGTAAGGAAAATTATACTCCCGGAGTATATTATGTTGTAAAGACAAATATTCATGAGTATGTGATATTCATGAGTTGTGACAAAATCCAAACAGTCAGGTACGGTCAAAGGACTACGCACAAAGCTTCAAGTAAATGGAGTACTGTAAGAAAAACATTGTATCAAGCTGTTATCTAGTTTGTCCATCGCATTGTTGAGATAAGACATTTTATGAGGACAAAAAGATCTAGACTAGGCACTATCATACGTTCAGTGGTCCATGAGCCAACTATTAAGCAACTGTTCAGCATAGTCCTTGCTCAATCAGGACTGGAATTTATCATATTTGCACGAACCAATCAAAAGCTGGCTAAATTGGACGGTAAAAAGACCAATTAATAGGCAAGAGCTAACGGTTTCAGGATTACTACTGCTAAAGTTAACACAAGATCAACACCAGGATCTGCAACAGCTGCAACAGCTCGAGAACTGAATAAATCTGTGTGTACTCCCAGCTCGAGTACATTACCTTGGATATGAGGACGTTGATGCCTGCGTGCTAGTTGTCCCAGCCAAACTCGTTGATGGACTCGCCTTGTGCAGCCATGCCGCCGCCCACAACATCTCTTCTGTGTCTCCACTGTCCTCCTTCTCCGATGAGGATCTATCCGTCGGATCCTCTAACGCCACCACCGCATCCGCCGCAGCAGCTTCGGCGAATTGAAGGATGGGGCGGCCGCCGAGCACGAGGGGGCCGGCGTTCCGGTTCACGCACGCGGAGGTGGCGGAGATGGAGGAGCGGTTGCGCTACCTCAACAACGCCATCCCGCACCGCGACGTCATCCAGGGCCTCGCCGACAGGTTCACCGCATCCCCCGTCCGCTCCGGCAAGATCCCAGTCCAGCCCAAGCAGGTCTTCCCCCACCCCGCCGGCGGAATCGGCAAAGTTAGGATCTTGGGGGAAAAAGGAAGGTAGAGCAGGCGGCGATCTCCCTCGTCCTTGGGATCTTGGGGGAAAGAAAGGCGGCGCGGGAGGGGCGGAGCAGCGGCGCCGTCCGGGGCCGAGCAGAGTACGAGACGGTCGGGGATGTGTGGCTTCAGGTGAAAAAAACCAGGGTTTTTTTTTGCAAAAATACCACCGCGAACAGTAATTCGGGTCGGAGGGAGTACTCGATTTTAATCAGTAATATATAATAAGTTATATAGATTGAAAATGTATAAAGGGTATCGTTAAGTTCGTCTTCTAAAATTCTTTCATTTCATGTGATAATTTCGTGGATAAGTTATAAGTAAAATCATGGTTAAAGTTGTATGTCGTTGACCAGCGAAATTAAATGGCGTCTTATATTTTGAGACAAAGCGAGTACTAATTGGATTTCAGAGTCGTGTCAACCTCCCCGAGTCGATCGCCATTGGTGGGCGGGGTCTGTCTCAACTCGCTTCAACCTATTGTACCAGGTAATTGGGCTCAAATATATGAATACAGTATATATCAAATGCCAACAATCGACCATTTGATCGTGTAGGATATGTAAAATTCAATTACATGACACACATTCGCTCATAAAAACTTAACACCAGTTTTTTTAAGAATGACTTTACACAAATTTGCAAACATACCAAGTGGCCCTTGTATGAATGTAAATTCGTGGAAAAAATCAGTTGTGTGGTCACGTCAAAACATATTTTGGTGGATGTGCATTGGAGAATATACAAGATCTAACATGAGAAAGATATGTAGCACCCAACAACGCAAAACAACACAATTCTATCCAAACTCCAAGCAAGTGTGACATGAGCATAGATGTCTTCAAAACATGAGGCTAGCTAGAATCCCCTGAATAAGTATCTAATCTTAGGACAATATGCTATTTGGATATTTGTGCAAACAAAATAAAAAATAAAAATATAGATCTCGGTGCACACGTATATACATCTGAATAACTTATTTGTAACTTTTGTAAAATCTTGAAAAAAAATCACATGCACACATATTAAGCTAAAATTTACACATACATTTTTTTTGTCAAGTAATATGACTCGTTTGCTTCTTTTGAAATAAGAAAGTAAGTTTATAGATTCTAAGTTCTTAGGTAAGTTATGAAATTTGGTATCTGATCTCCTCCACGACAATGTGTATCCAAGTTTCATGCCAAACTAACGTCATACCAAATTTCATGACAACGTGCTTTTTGGAGATTGTGCCAAAAATGCTAAATCTAAGTGGGGGTATGTACCCAAGTTAGTGCTTCCGTAGGGTAGCATCCTAATAAGAATCCTCCCTTATAGAGAGAGTGCAATAACCAAATCATATTAATTTTCGAATCTAAATATTACAAATGATTTATTTCATAAACTATTACCGTGTTCACCATGTGTTTGTCTCGTGGGCACAATTTCTATCCGCCGCACCAAATCTCATATTCATATACGTACTGTGGTCCTCAAATTTATACATGCTTTTATCCATTACAATGTTATGTAAAGTTAGATAGTGAGTATTCTAATGTTAACAATAACTTAAAGATTATATCTTTTCACACAAAAATATCATCGTGCAACCCTGTATTGACATAGAATGTGGCAACCAACGCATTATAATTTAGCAACTAAGTAGTATGCAATCAAGAAAGTAAGTAGTAACAATTTGGTAATTATTGACCCAAAAAATGTTTGTCATGTCATACATGGACGAATCTAGAGCATAAGCAATGTGGAAGCTTCCCCCACTCAATTTTAAGTGTCTTTGTGATATGCCAAGCTAAAGAGTCATTTGTCCACACTTAGCAAAGAAAATTTTCCCACTTAGTAGATTTTTGCCCCTTCTAAATTTGTTCTGGGTCTATTTTTGTAATTCATTGATATTGCAATTTGAATATTGCAATAATTTATATTGAAAAGACGATAGCCAATTTATTGGCTGATTGGAATTCATATGTACGATTAGTATAATTCTGCCCCTGCATGTCAATAGGGATTATTTTTGAAAAATCTTGTCGCGACTAAACTAACAATGAAAGCGACGCATCGATAGCATTATCGGTTCGAGATAAAAGCTTTTATAGTTCTAATCATGAGAGCAATCTTGTTGATGGCATCACATGTATGCATGGTAGAGTGAATGATACGGCGTAACTAGTGTAGTCGACGCCGCGGTGTTGTTCCCAATCTTTCACGGTACAAAATAAACAGCTGAGAATTGTATTTCCGATTAAGCAATAACTCTCCGATGCTAACAAGCTAGCTTTCAGCAGTATATTGATTCCTTCCCATACTGATCTCACGTCAAACAGCAATAACACAATTTCCAAAGTAGCAGAAAATAGCAGAATCAGATTTACCAGATGCAAACCTAATTAAACAACATGCAAACCCAGCGACCGGCCGGAATCACATGGACGAGCTCTCTGAACTCACGTAGCAGACTAGAGATCGATGCCTCCAATCTTCTCGCACAGCAACAAATCCTCGATGGGATTATCAACATGAACACACAGAACTTGGCCGCCGCAAAACCATGGCATTTTCTGGGTTTTCTTTACTCACCAATAAAACTAGTCTCCCCTAATACATGACCGATCGGTCCTATAAATAGTGCACGCAGGCACTAGATTTACCGACGCAAAGCAACTCTAATTCTTATTGGACTCTAGGTAACTCTGTAAAAAACCAGCCCAAGTAAACTTGGCCTTTTACATATGACGTGAAACTACACAGGAAATAAAAACAAGAGAAGAAACCAGCTATGCTTGCACAAATAAACTAGACGTGACTCGCTGGGTACTAGTCAGCATGTCCTGATCGATCCATTGACACCACGTGAAATACCACATATTTTAATTCAACTCAGGTTCACTAGAATATTGCCCACCATTATATAATTGCATGGAGTCCTGAACGTAGGCTTTATTTCCTCCGGAACAATCAGCTGCATCGGAACATCTGCAACAGAAGTATTTGTTGTCACCTCGCCGTAAACAACAACATGTTGTTTCTTTCTATCATTACGTCTTGCAGGAACCACATACTTCTTAAAAGATGAAATTATATTATTTATAGACGATGCCGTATCAGTGAAGGTTAGATCCTCCACACCTTAAGCCTCCTATGTGGCCCGTGGCCGCAACACAGTTGTGATATCCACAAAAAAAGATATTTGTCTGTACACACCTTTTGTAGATATTAGAAAAAAAATACATTTATACGTTTTGTAAAATCTTGAAAAATCACAAATATAAATATTAAGTTGAAAAACTCACTGAATCAAATTGTTGTCTATTAATAGGACCATTTGCTACGCTTTTCAAAAGTAAGAAACTAAGAAAGTAAGTTTTTAGTTACTCCCTCTGTCCCAAAATATAAGGCGCGCTATTTTTATGTTGGTCTTTGATGACCGAGTTTGACCATTAATATATAATAAATTATATGGATTGATAATGTATAAATGACATCGTTGAATTCGTCTTGCAAAATTCTTTCATTTCATATATCTTTATACTAATTTTGTGGACATATTATACGTATAAATCATGATCAAAGTTATACGTCGTTGACCAGCGAAATTAATGGGCGTCTTATATTTTGAGACGGAGGGAGTATAAGTTCGTAGGTAAGTTATGGAACTTGGTCCCGTGTGACGCCACTGTAGAGAACGTTCCAAGGTTCTTCCCCCCGAATCAAGAAATGTTTACGATTATGAGACCATAAGAAAACTGTGACCGGGTTCTTAGAATCGGCAATAGCTTTAAGTGAAAGATTGAGATATCACCTAGAAGGGATGAATATGTGTTTTAAAAAATATTAGGATTTTGGTTTGAAAAATGCGAAAATAAACTACTTGTTTAGTTTGTAAATGCGAAACTAAATATGGCAGACTCAACTAGGTGCACTAACAACTTAAACTAAAAAAGATGAGCACAAGAGATATCTCACAAATTATAAACAAAATATATAACTAAGTGCACCAATAATTGAAACTAAACAAGACGTATACAATGGGTACTGACCTTGGTTTGAAATCACTCAGAATACTCTGAACGTTCCGGAATTCGGAACTAATTCCAAAATTCACATCGATGAGGGGAGTGGGAGTGGAGAGTTGACCCGAAACGTTCCATCAACCACGCTTCCCAACACATGCGAGATAGAAGCAAGAAACGACCAGTTTGGCCGTTCCCCAGTGGGCTAACAACTTGGGTGATTTAAAATTCGTGCGATGCAGAAGCTCTGTACGGTCCTGTCAACCAAACACACACAAATTACACTAAGCAGGCATATGCAGAGGCATCAGGACCAACCAAACGCCCCCATATTCTCCTTAATTATCATGCTTGTTTCGTCTTGTAGCAAGCTCGGTCGAACACTAACTCAGTATCGCTCGAGCACGGCTCATCAACAGCCATTGCTTAATTGAAGGTTCCAGCGGGACGTTGAAACACAACGGCGTCAACCAGCGTGGCGTCCTAAATCTGTGTCCGCTGCTACGAGAGCGCCGTTCCCCTTCAGGGTGACAGCCCAGTAAAACTACAAACAGCCGGCCAGCCAACTGGACACGCAAGATCTAGCCACCGTCAATTGGACTGAGCCAATGAGCCAACGATGATTGTTTAACAGGAAAGGTTGTGTTTTTATATTTGTGGCAAAACAAACCTTTGCAACTAAAATGATAATGTACTATCAGGAAAAATAATCTGTCAGGTGGACAAAATGCATAAGCAATTCTTGCGCCTGCTACCATGACATACAAATTCTTAGAATGTATAAAAAAACACAGTAGGGACATACACTATGTAATTTAAAATGAGCTCCAAGATTCCATCACATAAACTAATCCAATGAATTTAATATAAACGATAGATTCAAGAATCGAGACCAGAGACGCAGACTGTTTAGATCCAAATGACATATTTTACAACGGAGCAGATACCAATGACGAACCTAAACATCATGGATTGGTTGGTTTCATGACAGACATAACTAAAGTATGTAGCAACTTGCAGGCATCCACAAATTTCCTTTTTATCAGACGACAGCGAGAGAGCTAGGAAGCATCACCCTGGCAGACTATCCAACAAAATCAACATAACCAACCATCTTCCTTTCTTCCTGATCTGAAATGGTAAGAAAATAGAAGTCATTAAAGAAGTCGGGGAAAGAAATTTTTGCCTTCTATTGCAGCAAGAGGGGGAATGAAGTTAACTTGCTGTTACATCATTGCAACACTGTGTAATCAATGATATGTGCTTACCTATAAAGTGGGCAAGCAAGAAAGGTGAGTGTGCAGTAGTCTAGTTCTTAGACATGTCATACTAAAAGGAGTTGGTAACAGCTAATTAATGGCATGAAAAATTCCACCAGGGAAGAAACCAATATCTAAAGAATGTCAGGAGATAAAATCTAGGCACTTCGCTCAACCAATTAGTTCAAGATGTCCATTTGACAGAATATCAACGTGCTAGTTGTCACAGTCTTGCACAAGTTTATCACTCAGTCAATATTTTTGTACCAAGTAAGCAGAAGTACAGTTTTCTTTTCTTGCTAGGAAGATTAAGTAAGCCACGACTCAGCAGTTTTCTTTTCTGACAAGGACAACTGACAGGAAGACACGGCCACAAGAAAACTCTAAGCTGATGTCAATACGATGAATGAATATTGGATTCTGGAGACAGATAGCAATTCTACAAGGATAAACTGAACCAAATGACATTTTTGTTAGATTTCTTCATCTTTTTTTATGTAGCATATTGGATAGACTTCATTGTTCAAAGAGATATAATGAATGAAAGCATAAGCAGATTACCTATCTGGCAATAACCTCTTGTAGTCCAAACTCTACATCCACCTCTTTGTAGCTTTATTCCTGGAGTCTAGGTGACTTTGTCTCCTAGTCTTTTTAAAATCACCATTGGAGGATATGAGTTGCTTCTGCCGACCAACTGAACTTGTTTCTACTTTTGGGTTTAAACAATTCTCTTTGAATGGGATAGCTGTGCGGAGGTTGCAAGCCGATGATTTTGTTGGAGGAAGAGATGCTTTTCGCCCTGGTACTGTAGAGCTTCCTTTGGATTCACAGTCTCCTGATGCGACATCGGTAGCATGTACATTAATAATTTCTCTCGGGGTTATAGGAGACTCAGAATCTGATGATGATGGGCTACTGCTGCTCATATCATATAAAACATTGTTTGACATCACTGGCAGTTCAGAGTAGACCGTATTTAAGTTGACAGAAGATGCCCTTTTAGCTCTTGCCAGTTCAACAACCTATTGTTATCAAACAAAAAAAAACATGAGAACTCAACATTTTACCTCAAGCAGGCAATTTATAGCTAACAATGTCTTGGAAGAACTGCATACCATCTGCTTCAGAGCTGACATGTCTTTCTTCAGTTTAGATATCACCATATTTTTCCTTTTAAGAATATCCTGCAGCTCTGCAATTCTCTACATGCAAAAGGAGAAAAATGATGTAAGGATAAGCCATCTGCAAAGCACCATGCAGCATCACAATAATACGTACCTTGGCATCAGCATTGTTAGATGTATGTGCAGCTGCAGTTAGTTCCTTTATAATTGCATCCTTCTCTTCACATTCCTTCTGAATGTTATACAACTCTTGTTCTGCCGCCAGGGAAGTTAGCTGGATGAAACTTAACCATGTCATCAGTAAGAAATTTCTGTGTTTATACATAGAGAAATGTTGACAAGAGCACGCACGGCATTAACAGACAAAAATGCATATGCCATGTAATTACAGGTGTATGTACACAGAAAAATGATGCTCATAAATTACAGTACACTTAAATAAGATGTCATCGCCGTAGAAGGTGCAGTCCTATTTACCTGATTGTCCCCGTTTACATGAGTATCCACTGAGGACACGACACTCCAACAGAAGTCTGAAAGGTCTGACATCCGGCGCTCCTCGTGATCCACAAGACTTACCCTAGACCTATCAACTACATCGCTCTCTACATCATCGGTTCCACAGAAACCCTGCATGTTTGTTCACCATAAGAAAATAGAACTGAGACAATAGTACCTCAGGCAGATACACCACACATTATACCTTTGTCTTCTGAGGACTAGCAGCAGTCTCTAGTCGAGTGCACACACAGCATTTGTCTCCCTCCTCACGTCCTAGCCTGTTGCTGCTCTCAAACTGAGTATTATCCTTTTCGGCCGAAATGAAACTATCACACTTGATATATTGCTGTTGCAGGGAGTTCATCTCGCCAAACAGATCATCCAGCTTCTGCTGCATGCTCTGCAGCACCTCATCCTGCAAACAAAGCATTATTTTTGCCAGTTCACTTGTATTGCTAACTCAACATGCTAAACAATATAAAATATTACTGAAAAAAAGTTTAACATTTTACTGGAACCCAATCACCTACATAATAAATGGTCAAAATTCATACATCCACCTTTAATATCGCAGTTTAATAATTAATAATCAATGTATCATGAGCATCAGTACAAGGATAAGATAAAACGGGGGAGATCAATAGAAGGAAACCCTAAAATGTATCGATCGCTGGAGCTGCTCGATGCGGCGGGCGGCGTGGGAGCGGGATGAGGCGGCGGCCACGGTGGCGACCAGGAGGACGCGGTGGAGCGGGCTGAAGAGCTCCCACGCCATCGACTCATCCTTCGGGAGGCCTGGCGCGGCCACTTCGGCGGACGCCGCATCCTCGGCGCCGACGAGACGGCCCTGCAGGGAGACCCATGCGTGCCGCCGCGGACTCGCGGGTTCGCGGAACCGGCTCGAGAGGGCGCAGCGGCGCCGGGAGGACGACGAGGACGACCGCACGGATACGCGGGAGGGAGGCGGCTCTGGGGGCGGGGTCGCCTCGCCGGCGGCGGGGGCGGCGACCATGCTGACGAGAGCCGTTTCGATTTGGGGGATTGTTTTTTGGCTGTGTTTGGGCGCGTGGTTTTCGAAATGCAAAATATAGACGCCTCCAAGCGGAAAAAATCTCGGAAGCTTCACTTCGTTGTCGTGATATGGCCTGGCCCATATGGATCAGCTCACGGGCCGATACGGTCAAGCCCACGTAGCAGTAGAGTCCATCCAGAGGCCCATTCTAGTACTGTGGGCCTCATTTACGCTCCTCTCTCTCGCCGTCCGCGCTCGGACACGACAGGGCGATGGAGCAACCGCAAGCAGCCACGGTGGTGGCGGAGGCTGGCGCCGGCGACGACGCCGACGCCGGCGCGTACCGCATCCGGACGCTCGAGCTCGGAGACCTCTCCAAGGGCTTCTGCGACCTCCTAGTCCAGCTCTCCCCCTCTGCGCCCCTCACCGAGGACGCCTTCCGCTCCCGCTTCGCGGAGCTCGCGCGCCTCGGCGCCGACCACCTCGTCCTCGTCGCGGAAGACGCCGCCACGGGACGTATCGCCGCCGCGGGGGCGGTGCTCGTGGAGCGCAAGTTCATCCGGCGCTGCGGCACCGTGGGGCACGTTGAGGACGTGGTGGTGGACGCCGCCGCGCGTGGCCGGGGGCTCGGGGAGCGCGTCGTGCGCCGGCTCGTCGAGCACGCGAGGGGCCAGGGGTGCTACAAGGTCATCCTGAACTGCACGCCGGAGCTGACGGGGTTCTACGCCAAGTGCGGATTCGTGGAGAAGAACGTCCAGATGGGGATCTACTTCTGATCTAGGTTCCGCCTTCTTGGATCTCTTTCTGATGATTTTTTCTAGCTGCTACCTGTATCGATAAGATGCGATTCGAAACATTTCAGTTTTTATGGTTTGGTTTGAACAATTGTCTTAGGTAATCATGTCAAAATGTGGCGCACTTTTTTCATTCTGATGAATACTGCTTGTTGCAGTTGCGTTGAGATCCAAATATTCAGTCTCAGGCTTGAACATGATTTCCACTTGAAGTACTAACATTAATCTTGGAGCCTTCCAAAAAAGAAGTTATGATGTAACAAAATTTTCACTACACGTTTGCAATGGTAAACACAAAGAATACAAAATAGGAGAGCAAATTATGTCTAACTCTGTTTGGACATTGGAACTTGTAAAAAAGGAAAGGGCTTAATATTTGGCGAGAAGACAGATAATTTTAGCATCTACCGAATGCATAACTATACAAGACATGTTTTTTGGTCGATGAAGATTATTTTTACCAGAAATTCATGGATGGTTGGATGAATGTTCACAGCGACAAATATATTAGCACAGGTCAGACTGCAGTTGCCCATGTTATTTTTGGTACTGCTCAGAAACAGAAAGTATGGTCTGGCTGTTTAAGATATTTGCATATGTATGGTTTTAACATCAAGATGGGTTACAACTAAATAATTCCTGAAGGTGTCTACAAAATGTGCTAGAGTATGTATTTCTACATGTCCTTTAGTGTTTAGAGGAAAATGTACTTATTCCTCTAAATATGCTTGGGATACTTTATTATTTTTTGCAGTGCATTTGTTTTATCTTTTAATGATTTTTTGTAGTGTGGTTATATTAAAGATTATGCTCATCTAAATTTTTGTAATTCAAACTTTTAGTGATGAAATATTGTACAGTTTGAATTTCGAGGTGGCTTTCTACCATCCTTTGTCATGTCTTCCCCACACAAAAAAAGAACAACTCTAGCCTCTTTGAGTTGAAAAATAGTGTTACTGTGTTAAGGTAGTTGGTGCACAATTATTATTAGTATTATTTTTTGCTATGAACGCTCCATAGTCACTTATAGGCTACAAAGTCCTCCTTTATTTATATGGGCCTCTCAACCCCGAATGAGGCTGCTAAGGGTATCAGCAAACATTTGTAACCTTACTTTTATTGGAAGCTTCGGAACTTTCAGACCATGCAGTGTTCAGTTACAACAACCCGGTACTTTTACTTCAGATGCAGAAAATATTCAGCACATTCCGTCTGGTTAAACTCTTACTTCTTTATTTTAGCTGTAATTAATATATCATTCATATTGGCCCGTGACACGGAACTAGACCATTTTATCCACAGTAGCTTGTTCTTCGAGTTTGTCCTCAACTATGATGGCGGCCTTTTTGAAGAAGGTGGCCACATCTTGTTAGATCAGGTCAGAACAATGATGATGACTCGTATGCTGCCTCGTGCTATACTAGTCACCGGTGAGTAATCAAAATTCAGAAGGGGCAAGTCGAAAGGAAATCCTAGTGGTAGATGGATATTCTGCAGTTGACTCGCATTATACCTGTTAGTAGTGGGAAGAGCAGATTGACAACAGTCCTAGGAAGGGTAAGGTGGAACACTGGAACTATGTCTGAGCAGTGCCAGACTGCCAGAAACCTCGAAGCAACTCTCACGCTTGACGTTAGTGGATCCCTGAATCAGCTTGTGCTGGATTTTGCTTTTCTTACCATCTGTTACTCTTATTTGCCTGCATGAAAATGGTTTAATGTAACAGGCTGATGATCTTTTTCATAAATATGCAACAGTGACTTTTGAGATCCAGACATCTCTGTTGACAGGAAGAGCATTATTTCGAAAGATCAGACTTGAAAATCTCCTTGAGCAAAGTCTTGTTTTTTGCTTCATCGTTTTACATAGTATCTCTCTCATTTCATACTGAATCCTTTCTATTCTGTTTGTGCCATTCAGAAAGATGACCCCTTTGGTTCTGTCATGGTTGGCTCTAGTGGGGAGTATCTCCTACCATGGAGGACATCAAAGAAGATTGTTGTGCTCGGAATCTGGACCTTTGACTTGCACTATCTCTGCGAGTAGTGCGAAGGGCAAGTTGACGACAGTCCTAGGAAGCGTAAGGTGGAGCTAGGTCTGAGTAGTGCCCAGGTAACTCGGACGTCGGATGTAAGTGGATCACTGAATCAGCTTGTGCTGGCTTGCCTCTTTAAAGTTGGTTTTACTCTTGTATGTCTGAATTCTGAAACTGGGTTGGTCTGACTGGTTGTCATAAACTCATAATACAACGTGGTGAGGAACCTTTCTGTGAATACACCGCATAAACTCATAAATCCACGGTGTCTTTACATAGTATTTTATTTTTCACGGCTCACTTTCTTTTGCCGCAGATACATTTTGTGCACGTTACAACTGACGGCATCTTTTATGAACTGGGCTCTCTGAATCTCCTAGATCAAAGCTTTTGTTTACTGCTTGTCCGTTCTACGTAGTGTCTTTTTCATTTCATACTGAATCCTTTCTATTCTGTTTGTGCCATTCAGAAAGATGACCCCTTTGGTTCTGTCATAGTCGGCGCTAGTCGGGAGTATCTCCTACCATGGAGTACATCAAAGAAGATTGTCTTGCGCAGAATCTGGGCCTTTGACTCGAATATTCTCTGCTGAGTAGTGGGAAGGGCAGGTTGACGACAGTCCTAGGAAGCGTAAGGTGGCGCTAGGTCGGTCTGCGTAGTGCCCAGGTAACTCGGACGTTGGATGATAATGGATCACTGAATCAGCCTGTGCTGGCTTGCCTCTTTGAAATTCGTTTTAGTCTTTACACATTTTTGCACGTCACACTGACTGCATCTTTTCCAGCCTCTTTGGTTCTGTCAATCCTACCATGGAGCACACCAAAGAAGATCGTTCTGCAGCAGAATCTGCAGGCCGGCCCTTTTTTCACATGGAGGATCCCCANGGATCCCTAACGGGATCACCCTTTCCGCCTAGCTAGGTTAATAAGGGGCGGTTGGAGCTGTATGTTCACAGAATCGCCATTTCTTCGAAATATTGTCTCTCTGAACCAGTGGACCTCCTTCTACTAATACAGTAATACTACCCTGTTCCATTTCTGGGAATGCTGCATATGTCAGTTACACAACACTCTCTTATATAGGAGCTGAACCAAATGCATGCACTGTTAGAAACAAAGATTTAGTGGTGTCACGAGCCAACAGTGCCATGACCCTAGAGTTTTGTTGTTGCCTTCCTGACCTCCAAAAAGTTAGTGTTGTGCAACAGGAAAAATGGATGTAAGCCAGGACTTTCAGACAGTTGATTCAGAGTCCACACAACACAGCCTACCTACCCCTTCTCAGCTTAGCTGCCCAGGCTTCCATGATTTTCATCTTCTTACCCTCCGGTTTATGAAATACTTTTAGGTTAACTTGGGTATTAGCATGGGAAAAAGTGTGCTATCGTCAGTCATTAATTCATTATGCAAAACCAGCATCTCTCCCCATTTGCGGTTGGAATAAGCATACGAGCTGAAATAGTGACAGTTAAGAAGGATAAATAGCCTAAAACCCTTGCTGTCTTTATTTTCTATCTAACTTGTGTAACTCTGCAAAGATAGACTTTATGCTTATCTTCCACAAAAGATATTGCCGCTTTAGTGCCCAGATGCTGTCTTAAAAGCCACGGTTGTCATATTTCAATTCCCGGTTCAGCAAAATGCACCTGTGGATGTTAATTCAGCTGTTTTAGCAATTCCTAAAAGGGACCGAACTGTTGCCGCTGGACCACTTAAGCTTCCTTCAATTTTTGGAGTATCCATACACAATTGAGCTAAATGAACGCAATAAAATGATGTCTCCATAAAAAGGACCTCTTCTAAAGCAACAGATTCTTCGTCTATTGATCCCTATTGTGAAAACTTTAATTTTGGTTGACACTTTTCATTTTTTACCCATGATTTGATCATATTAATCTAAGCCGTTTTTCTTAAAACGAGCCAACGGGTTCGTATCCATAATTCCATATATGACCAAGTTTAGTAAGTCCAAAAACGCAAACCTCTATCAAATTATAATAAACAAATCAAGGAAAGCGTACGGCAACAATGTAGTATTTGCATACGGCAGTTGCGCAGTCGCGCAATGGGTCATCTAGTAGTCCAAAGCGAGTGTGAGGCCAATACACAAAATCATCTCCCCCATGCCTGCTAATCTGAGTTTGTAATATGAGTTCAGCAGTCTCCTCCGGAAAGAAAGCTCTAACATTTTCTTCGTTCCAATGACCATGTCCATCCATGAGGCAACACACTTTTGCAGATTCTGGAATTGGAGAAAGCGTTTGCAGCATGTGCGGTTAGTTATCTTTGATAAAAATCGTTGAATTAAGATAAAACGGTTTATCCTCCTTAATAAGTAGGTCACATTAAATATTGAGAATTATCTTGTTTCGATGTTTTTCCTCTCATTTACTCACTCCATGTCACAATGTGTAACACTTTACAAACATGAAGATGGTAAAATTTTGGCTATTATTTTTTATATGAATATGTTGCTGAGGATTATTTTGTTCTAGATATATTCGTTATTCGTTAACATGTTTATACATCAGTAGTCAAAGTTCGAGACATATGAGTCTAAATTCTAACTTATTGTGATCTTGATTCAATGGTTCTACACAACCGAACACATGTATTTTTTGTGTTATGCAAAATGACTGTGTGGCTAAAATATCATAGTTCAAGATTATTAATCAGTCGTTATTTTCTTGTGCAATTGAAATGACATGTGCTTGTATGTTGATTTTGTTACCTTAGAGAAAGACATATACAATAGTCCAAATATGTCTACTATACAAACCAAGCAATATATGCGAAAACAATTCATAATAATTAAATGTACGCTTTTTAGGTCCTGAGACTAAAAATATTATTGACACACCTTTCTCGGATACTGAATATGAAACATATCAAGCGGGAATCTGTGTGAGTTAACCCTGTGTAATCATTAAGTAAAAATATCATTTCCGTCAATAGTATGTCGACTGACGTTGCATCTTCATCAATTTTGAAGGTTTGACGCTTTGTGTCTTAGTAAGTCAGAATATCAATTTAGTGGAAGGATATTTACTTCCTCGTGAGAAGTGGTTACTCAGCCCTATGTTTATCCTTAAATTCGTAATTTCCTTAGTGTGAGGGACGGTCCCGTTTATAGCGCGATTAATGTTGTGATTTCATTAACATTAAATTTCACAACTCCGAAATACGTCTTGTGAGAGTGCTGGTCTGATGGCGGTCAAATAAGGTTTGACGTTTTTGTCTTAATAAGTCGGAATATCCATTCAGTGGAAGGACATTCACTTCCTCGTGAGAAGTGGTTACTCAGCCCTATGTTTATCCTTAAATCCGTAGTTTCCTTAGTGTGAGGGACGGTTCCGTTTATAGTGCGATTAATGTTGTGATTTCATTAACAATAAATTTCACAACTCCGAAATACGTCCTCTGAGAGTGCTGGTCTGATGGCGGTCAAATAAAATTGTCATTTATGTGCGCTAAATAATAGGATAATATACGTAGTGCGACTAATGTCGTGACTTCATCAATTTTAAAATTCCATGACTCCAAACTTCTGCATACGTTTTGTGAGTACTTTGTTTAAGTATGATGGTTGTCGAATAAAATATTCATTTATGCGTATTGAATCGTAGAAACAACGTACTCCCTCGGTTCACAACAACCTTCTGATCTAAATTAAGTCAAAGTCAAACTTTATAAATTTTGACCAAATATATAGGAAAAATATCAACATCTAAAAGATAAAATCCTTAATATTAAAATCAACGCAAAAGGTAATTTCATATTATACGAACTAATTTATGAATATATATTTATTGCTACACATTTGGTCAAACTTTACAAAATTGACATGGACTAAAAACCGAATGAAGGTAAATAAAACAGAGCAATTTCTACCGACCAGTTTAGCTTTTTTACTAAACCGTCCATATCCTAGCAGCTCCTACCGTTGGCCGTCACGTTTAGATAAGTTTTTTTCAGCCATCTTTCCACCCAAGGTAGCTAGTTCCGGCTGGTTTTTTAAACGGACAATATGTTATTGTGTGAAATTTTTCATGTGATTACTAATATTTCATTTCCTAACCACATATTTAGATCTAACTACTAAAATTAATTTAAATAATCAATAGGTATACCTTACATGCTTACATGGTTGACCGGCTCATGTTTTACATCGTCGGCTCGTCGCGGTTAGGTCCCATTGAATCAAATTCGATCGTATGCATGCTAGCTATGCAATTCTTTACACTTTTCCTATTTAACAGCTACTAGCTGTTTACAAATTCAGAAGCAGTCACTTTTCTCCTCACCGTCCGATCTTCCTGTCACGCATCTCCGCGCATCTCTCTGTGTCTCTCCCTCGTTTCTTTTCTTTTTTTTCTTTTTCCCCCGCTGAGTCCACCTTTTTGAGTCCTTTTTTATTTATTTTAGTGTTCCCCTCCTGTGTGTGTGAGAGAGAGAGAGAGAGAGAGGCGGAAGCGATGGCGGTGTCCACCGGGTAAAAACGAAATTCTTTGTAATCTAACATTTTATCACCACATATGCACCCCCTAAAAATGCATTTTATGTGTTGTGCATCCTCTATGCACCCTGGTTCTAAATGTTGTAGCTCCGCCCCTGGCCGCAGGCAGTTGCGCCGGCGGCTGTCGGGGCAGACCTCCGTGAGCCTGGCGTACAGCCAGAGGAGAGAGCGTCTTCCGCGGATCCATGCGCCGGTTGGGGCTCAGCTTCGTTGGAGAGAGCCGCGGGTCGCGACCATCCCCGTCAGTCGTCGAAGAGACTGGCGAATTAGGAGCGAGAAAGGATTGTTCGCCGCCATCGAGATGGGTACTACTCCTCGGCCCCCTGCCCCCTCTATCTCCCTTCCTTTTTTATTTGATTTGTTCTCTGATTTTTCGTCGCATCGGGCTGGTCGTCGGTAGATTTGAGGTTGATTTGTGTGATCGCGTTAGCTCGTGCAATGTCATTGATAGTTGCGGGAGTCCATCTCCGAGGCGAGAGAGTCTGCGTACATGCCTGGTTTCATGATTTCTGGTTGTTGTCACTCCCGTGTTGATGTTGTTGTATACTTGGTGTTCGTAGTTCGTGAGTTTGACGTCAACCACGGGCAGTGTCGCTCATGAATTTTGCGTCGAGCTTGTTTTTAGGGTTAAGTTTTAGTTTCGGTGATGCTTGTTTTAGGCTCTAGATGAACTGTAGTTTAGGCTGGTGGTGTGCCTATATTATGGTTCACTTAGGGTCTAGTCCTTTTTGTCCTGCCTCAAAATGTAATTCAGAGGTCCGTAATATAGTCACGTGCAGTGTTGCTCATGTAATTCAGTGTATGATCTTGTTGGTTTAAATGGTTGGTAGTCCTCCGTTGTATGTATACCTCAAATTGATTTTGAATCATTTCACAGGAAATTACAGGAATGATGTTTTGAACCCTGCCAAAGAGAATTCAGTCTAACACTGCCAATTTTTTGAACCCTGTCAAAGGTTGTATCTCCCTTGTCGGTCTCTATATCTTAGGCTGATTTTTTGTGTTCGCGGTACCTTGTGCATGTAGTTGGTAGTTGCAGGAGTCTATCTCCGATAGAGCCCGTCCATGATGGTGATTTTATGTTCTGTTGTTGCTTCTGCCCCCGTCTCGGTTCCATTCCCATAAGACATGTAGCCGCCTCGGTTGTATGTGTTAACTTGTCTAAATCAACAGTTTCAATTGAGTGTGGTTTTTGTGCATGACCATGTAGTATGTGTGGCCATGAGTCTCCAGTAGTTATCTGGTGCTCCTTAAGTCCTTAGGGTTTAGTTTTCATTTCTGCTTTATGTGAATCTCCACTGATGAATATGTATCACCATGTGTTTCCGTTTGTTGTGTTTATTTTTCGTTTTGATGGTACTATTCAGTCTGTCTCATGCCTGAAATATGATTTGATAGATGATCATTTTATTATCCTTTGTATGTGTGTACCGGTGGTTATGTTATGCCCTTCTTAATTTATTGATACGTTTGCAGTGATTGAATCAGCAGGAGGCATGGAAATTCATTGCCTGAAGGGCAGTCAAGAACTTGTCACCAATCAGTGGATGATCCTGATCATGGTTTCTCCTATACCCTATACCGAGAGCTTGAACATAGCAGCTCATTACCTGTTTGTATGTTTATCCTCGTGTAATTTTCAATTTAAGGTTGGCATCGACCGTATGAGTTACATGGAAAATGAATAAGCATTGTCTCCTAGATGTTACCAAAATCAAATAGGTCATTGTAGTTCATTTAAGTAAGATTTGCAACTGAATTTGGTTAGCCCATCGATCTATGTGATAGGAGAGTGTGACTCACTTAGATTGACAGTAGAAGTTGATTGGGAAAATGAACAAGCATTATTTATTTGCTCTTGCCACATAAGTATCTTCTGGCAATTGCTAAACATGCATGAAAAATGCATTAGCTTTTCAGTTCATTATGTGTACGTCCATGCATGAATTTATTATTATCAGTTTCCCGTCGATTTAGTTACACATGCTTGTGCCCTGTCATTTTGCATTCTTACTGATCATGTAGATACAAGTTATGTATTTAAGCCCTTCTCATTTTTAAAGTCATCTTCGTAAATTATTCGAGTCATTCTAAGTCTTCCATTTATTTTGGTAAGGCATGTTCTTAAGTTATTGCAGCCATTCTCGGTCTTGTTATTTTTCAGGATTTCAACCTTCATTTTATCCAATCTTTTTATTTCTTGATTCATCTGTCTAATTCTTTGGTCCCTCGGTCTCAGCTTTAGTTTCCCAATTAGCCTTTTGTTCTTTAGTTATTTCAATTCTCTCTCACTGTTCTAAGTCTTGTTTTTTCAGTCTTTTAATTTACATTTCTTTCAGTCCTTCGCATGTTTCTAAGTCTGGTTCTACAGTTTTTCAGTGCATTTCTTGAGACTCTTATTTTTATCATTACTTCATTATATTTTCTTTGGTCTATGATTTCTTAGGTCTCTCAATCCTTCATTATCTTAGTCCCTTAATTACTTAAATTTCTCATAATTTGAATTTTCAGTTGTTCATTACTTCAGTCACTCATAATTTGCATTTTCACCTGCCTAATTTACTTGAGTTTTTCCTTACTTCAGTCTCTCAGTTTGGCATTTTCAATTGCCTAAGTTTCTTCAGTATTTCATTACAGTTCTTCATTACTTCAGTCTCTTTTATTTTCCATTTTCAGTTCTTCATTCCTTCAGTATCTCATAATTTCCATTTTCACTTGCCTGAGTTTCTTGAGTATTTCATTAATTCAGTCTCTCATAATTTGCATTTTCAGTTTTCCATTCCTTCATTCTCTCATAATTTGCATTTCATTACTTCAGTCTCTAATAATTTGCATTTTCAGATATTCATTCCTTTAGTCTCTCATAATTTGCATTTTCGGTCTCGTTCTTTTTTCAGTCACTTGTCTCATTCTTCAGTCCCTTTTTCTTCATTTTTTTTACATTTCTTTCCCAACAAGATGAATGTAGTGTAGCGTCAATATATTTATACTCTCACTAACTCTCAGCGCTGGAGACCAGAGAGGTTTGAATGGTCAGACAGGAGTAGCTACCGTCTTTGTGCACGGTCTAGAGCCAGTGCTAGAGTCTTTGTGAGTTAGTTGAATGCAGATTAGAGCCTGCTGTCTCAGTGAGTAGGCAGTAAAGCAAGCTTGTGTAAAATGTTTGACTATTTTATTGAAAATTAGCAATTTATTTGGGAACCCTGGGATTAACTAAGTATACTTTTCATCAAAGTTCGTTCACTTAAAGTTTTTCTCTTTTGAGTATGTGGGTATTATTTATTTTTTGCTCAAGGTTTGATGATCAGAGCCTTTTCTGGTGCTTTACTAAGCTATACTTGTTGGCAGACTGGGCCATCTGAGATTGAGCTTAATGCGTGAGGCCAATGTTACTTAGTAAATTAGGCCTTGTTTTCTGTTCACCGTGTGTTATGTTTCTATTGCGAAAAGAATGTCCATTTGTGCAATATTAGTTTGATTCTTTGGCTCGTTGCAATTTTGCGGGTTCATCGGAGATGGACTTGTTCAGTGAGTATGGTGATGCTAACAGATACGAAATTTAGTAATTCATGTAAAGGGAGTTACTGTGTTGTTTATTCAGCTATTGACCAACATACCGGCGACAAGGTGGCAATCAATAAAATGCAGTATCTTTGAGCCATGAAAAGTTCTCCAAACTCCTCGTGTGTATGCTTCGACAAAAAATGTTTTATTTTTGTAATGATTTTCTTCAGCATCTTTTACGGTGGGCAGGTTTCCCACTTGGGTTTCTTGATCTTTTGCAGCAGCCTCTTTTTTTTCTTTTTTTTTTGTTGATTTCTTCACTGGAGCATCTGTACCTGCAAAGCAAAGAAAATGATATATTAGTTTCTTTTTATTTTTGTAAAGATTTTCTTCAGAATGAAGTTCTTTTTTCAATAGTTGATTCAGAAGCTACAAATACTTGTACTGTAGCTTAGTAGTTTTCATTTCCATATCATTTTTATATGTTTCGGTGTGATTTGAATGAATCCATCACATCTAGCATAATAAGTTTTTCTTTGTGAGTTGCAGGGGTTGAGCAAATACTTGTGCCATTACTTTTTTTTTTTAGAAATACTTGTAACATTACTGAATAAGAGTAAATTCAGATGACTACTTGTTATTGCAGACTTCCTTCAGAGGTAGGTCATCCTGCAGAACTTGTCTCCCTTTCTCCTTTGCTTGTTCATCCACCCCCCATGCATATCTGAGCTCTCTTATTTCCCCTTCTTTTTCATGTTTCTTTTCTGGGAGATCCTCCGATCCCGATCACCAGCGCGAAGCCAGCGGCAGGTTCTGGGTGGAATTGGTAGATTTTTCTTTTTTGAGATGTGGTAGTGGTAGAGTTCTTCCTTTCTTGTAGGAGAAGATCAATTGTTTTGGGCCTGTTGGATGCGTAGAGTGTTATTTGGATTTGTTTTGGGCTTAAGCATTGCTGAGTTAACGGTTTGCTTTTATTGGGCTGTGGCAGTGTACGATGGGCTGAAAAGAAATGTGACTGTTCAGGCGGGACTCAAACAGACAGATTTTCTGAATCTGGACTGAAACTGAAACTCAAAATTGAGATAGACTGAAAAAAATGTGTGTGTTTAGGCGGGACTCAAACAGCTGTCAATTTGTTATTGGTCTAAAAATATGTTTCCTCAGCTGTTTTGAGTGTGACAGCTGTCAATTCTGTTTCCTCAGCTGTTTTGAGTGTGACAGCTATCAATTTGTTATTGGTCTAACAATCTGTCTGTTTTCGAATTGGAAAACAGCCGACTGTGCAATAGACACTCCCATTCTTTATTTGCGTGCCCCTCAATCAGTGCATGAAATTTCATTTGAATATAAGTTGCTACGTGAGGCACCGACATGTTGTATTGGACTTGGACTCTATAAATATTTTTTTTTTGAATTTTGGACTCTATAAATATTAATATTATATGGTTGTACGTATATCTCAGGATCTCTTAATCCACGTGGTTGTAAAAAAAAAAAAACTGGTACATGCCTGTTGAACCTAGAATCGTAGTCTGCGGACGTACGTGTTCATTTTTTTTTCCTGCTATCGTTCCAACCAAGGTAGGTAGTCCGACTGGTTTTTTAAACGGACAATATGTTATCGTGTCAAACGTTTTACGTGACTACTAAATTTTATTAAATCCTAGCCACATATTTTGGATCTAACTACTAAAATTAATTTAGATGATGTGGCTTAACGTGGTGGTTTTATTAGACACTCATATATTATTTTTAGTATATAATAATAATAAATAAAATAAATAAAATGATAATAATAATAATAATAATCTATATCTAATTAATAATAAAAGGAGTAAGGCTTCTTCCGGTCGGTTCGTCCGTCCTTTTTTTACAATTTTGCCCTCTCACCAAAATACATCTATTTAGGTCCTATTTGAGATAGATCGATGTAATATGTCTTGGACCCGTATACAAATCGTTATCCTGGACGTCTATTACTACTTCTACTATATGAGAACTTGCCAAACCTGTCCCAGTCCAATGCGATCGATATCAAACCTCTCCCGACTCCCGACTCCCGGGGCCCAGACCATGGTCTCGCGTACGACCTAGGGTTCCTGAGCGCTGTCCTCAGATGACATGATCAGAGAGATCAGATGGGTCTGCTTCGTCAACGACGAGATGGTGCGTCGAGCTTGACGAGCGCATCCGTTCCGCGCTCATCCGTGTGTGACCGGCGCAGCGACGCTTAAAGAACTGTGCTCAAGAGTCAAGAATATCGCTCGTGACCTCCGCTGCCAACCTCTTCAAACCATCGAAGCCTATATCAACGACGATTGTTGCTGGAACGTGCAGCTGTTCCACGCCTCCCTGAATCCCTACTGGTGGGTTGCTACTCGTCGGGCCAAGCGAAGAAGGTGAGTTGGCCAAGGAACGATCATAGGAGGGAGGAGCTAGCTGGCAGCCGGGAGGACCGCTCGTGGGACTCGACCCTGATGTGGGAGGGCGGAGGCAACAGAGCCTAGGCCGATCTCTGTCGAATCCCTAAATCATCTTTCTGCCGCTGCCTGATTCCAACGGCCTCCAGTCGAGTGGTGGATCATGGCGTTCCCGTGGAGAGCAGCCGCGACAATCCACCTGTTCCGGCCTACAGCTACAGGACCGTCATCTTGGGTCACATCTTGGACGAGGCGCGACGGTGGCGGGCGCCGTGCTTGTTAATTAATACGCTGATAGTCTTGGGCACATGATGGCGTTCAACCTAGCATGCATGCTGGACATACGGGTCGGCGAGCTCTTTGCTGGCCTTGGACACATGTTGTTCCAGATTGTGTCCCGGAACCTCATGCCTCACTTGGTGGTCAATCAAGCACCAGACGGCGGCGGATTTCGTTGTCAAGCACATGGACTTCATCGAGGTCGCTGTTGATCTGCTCTGTGGATCAGCACACTGTAAGCAGATGCGCACGAGCCTGCATATCATTGGGTGCTCGGCTATCGGGCACATGAGGGTAGGCATTCTCTCCTTGCATGCTCCTTATTTCTGCTCATCTTGATGCTCAGTGTGGTGTGTCGATGAGGCGCTGCTTTTGTGGCTTAGTGTTGTCGCCCATGTGATGGATAAATTATGCAATATTGATTTAGCATAGCACATTTTTTTTTCCCTTAGTGCATCTCTCCCCAGCTGTACATTCTTTTAGTTACCGAGTTCAATCTTGTAGTACATAATTTAAGGACAGCAATCACGTGGCTGCTATGGATGACCCATTTGGGATTTGCATCTCTTTCATTCTAGAACAATATCCTACATGTGCATATTATAGGAAGTTGCATAGTTACGAACAGATAAATGCACACTTTACCATTACGCCCAATGCCAATTAACCAGTGCCCTCATTGCCAACAGGAATTTACCTTATGCACCTCCGTGGCATAGATTTTTCTCTCCCGTTGCAACGCACGGGCACGTTTGATAGTAATAGATGGATGTTAGGGGTGTAAACGGATAGGATAATTTCCGCACCGAATCCTGTTCCGAAACCGTTTTAAGCAATCCATATCCGGTTTGAAGAAATCCGACGGATAAGGATATCCGATTCCGAATTTGACACCGGATACGGTATAGGATATGGTATGAAAAATAGCCCCCGAATATGGATTATCCGAAAATTAAATAAGATTATCCGATGATTTTAATCCGAATAATCCGATTTTCTACCGAAACATCTAACCTAATAGAACATAATTAGTGGTTAGTGAGTTTTAAATTTCGTCTATTAAATATAAACTCACTTACATAGTGATTGTTATGACTATGTAGTATAACTTTGTTAGGTTATTAGCATATTGAACTATTATTTTTGCTTGTATGGTTTGCCGATATACTTATACTCGTACATATCCGATTAAATTTTTTCCTTACCGAATCCGCTCCGTTTCCGTCCCCGAATCCGTGATATGATATATCCGACCCCGAATCCGCAACCGGTCATTATCCGCTCCGGTTCGAATCCGATGAAAAAATATAGTATAGGATATGGTAACGACAAAATCCGATCCGATCCGTTTACATCCCTAATGGATGTTATGCGCGAGAACACATGGGCTTTATTTATGAGGGAGCAAACCACTTTTTTTTGTTATAGAGCAAGCCACCTCGTGAATTTGAAATATCATCCAAAATCGTGCACCATGAGTCCATGACTAGCATCATGCTCTTTATGGGCCTCCATGGGAGTAGCGGGTCACATTCCCTGATAGGCCCTCTCAATAGTTCATTTTGTTGCTAAATTTAAATATTTTTTCAAATACAAATTAAAAAACTTGTAGTTCAATAGGTTTCAAGTTTCAACACATAAAAATAGTTCTACAAAAATAAATTCTAATAATAATAATATTTTCAACAATTTAATTAAAAATGAAGTTCAACTAGTTTGCAGCGGCAATTCCTTTGCGTGCCCACAAAATGCTCCACTAGATTGAACAACTTTATCATGAATCTCTGTACGCATGGCGAGGAAATCAGCAAACTCCGCCAGCACCTGGTGATGAATAGCGACGATAGGACCCTGTTGATCATACGGGTGATCAATAGTTGGCGTACAACATGTGATGTGCCTGCATACTCTGGTTTGACTTCGTCTTCCTCCTCCTCCCATACTCTGGTTTGACTTCGTCTTCCTCCTCCTCCCAAACTTCAAATCTCTGCATTTGGGTTGGGAAGTGGCGGCCTCGCCCGCTTGAATTTGTAGAAGACAAGTGAGGATCACCCAATCTATGCGAATCAAATAATCAAGCAATCGATCAACCAATCACCGGCGCCGGAAAAAATCTAAAATTTGAAATCTACGAGGCAATCGGTCGAACACCTTGCAGGCAATGTGAGCACGCAAGGTCGTCGGGAAGCTCTGCGTCCTGCGCGTGTGGCGGAGGCCTTGGCGAGACAGAGGAGGAGGGACGACAGACGTTAAGATGACAATAAAGTGGTTTGAATCAACTCAGAACAAACAATGAATGAGCGTGGAAAGTCAAAGCCGGCAGAAAGAGCACACAAACTAAAGAAAAAGCGTTAGCGCATTGGCCTCTAATCTATTGATCAGTGCTAGCTGACAAAGCAAAAAACATAGTGGTTCTGAAATATCTGTGACCGACGAGGGATGGGGCGTCGGCGCGGTATTGGAGAAGAGCATGACAGGCAAAGGTGGGAAAATGAAGCCGGATGAAGAGAAAAATAGAATTGGCTCTCTCTATGACATGGTTGGTCGTGTGCGTGGCTTCGTCCGGCGCAGACGGTCGGCCTGGTATCGGCAGATGAATTATTGGGTCGCGCTGAAGCGTAAAATGTCTTGGGGTTTTACTTCCAGCGGTGCAATAGCGATATTGGGAGCGGCGGCGGAGATGCTCTTAATTAATACTCATTGTATGATTGTATCACGACATACTCCGTACTAACACACTACAGTAAATTTAGAGGAATTTATCGAGTCTGTACTGGGATCACTAGTTCGCTATGGTATGGCCCATGCTCCACAGACATCACGCGAAGTCGCTGTCGCACCCAATCCTCTGCTCCTAGAGTCATTCACGACCACACATGCAAACACTGACCACTGTCGACACTGACTGACTGACACGAGGCGCTCACTTGCTCCCGGCGACGAACTCCTTGATCCGCAGCATGAGGTCCTTGGACTCGGCGAACTCCGGGAAGACGTAGAAGGCGTGGATGGCGTCGGGGTACTCCAGCACCCGCACCTTCTTGCCCCTGGACCTCAGCGTCTCGCAGTACCGCCGCTGCCAGTCCTGGAGCGGGTCGTACCCGCCGACGACCACTATCGTCAACGGGAACGCCGGGGAGTCGAGTCCGGCCGCGGCCGCGGGGGACGCGGCGTGCGCGGCCTCGTGCGTCCGGTCGGCGCCGGGCGGGAGGAAGGCGCGCCACATCCAGTCGCAGCGGGGGACGGACACGATGGGCGCGCCGTCGAGCCGGAGCTCGGACGGGGTCCTCTCCTCGCCGCCGAAGAAGGGCTGGATGGCGATCAGGCCGCAGACGCGGACGCTGGCGAAGGACGCGCAGGATAGGGCGTAGCGGCGGGCGACGTGGTGCGCGATGTTGGCCCCCGCGCTGTCCCCGGCGAGGAAGCAGCGGGAGACGTCGAGGGGTGGCGCTGGCGCAGCGTCGCCTGCGATGGGGTGGTTGTCGGGGTCGTCGAGGAAGCGGAGCGCGGAGAAGGCGTCGTCGTAGGCCGCCGGGAACCGGTGCTCCGGGGAGCGGCGGTAGTCGACGGAGAGCACGGCCGCGCCGCAGTACCGGGCGATGCGGCGGCACGCGGCGTCGTAGGCGGGGGAGGACGCCGAGAGGTAGGCGAACCCGCCGCCGTGGAAGAACACGACGACGGGGACCGGGCCGGCTTCCGCGGGGTAAAAGAAGCGGGCGCGGAGCGGGAGCGCGGGGTCGAGGTCGATGTCGCGGGATGCGACGCCGTTGCGCGGGGCGGCGGAGGGCGGGACGCCGGGGTCGAGGTAGTTCAGCAGGCGGCGGTTGATGGTGCCGTCGGCGCGGCAGGTGGCGTCGGTGAGGTATCCCGCGGCGAAGATGGACAGGCGGGTCCGCCACGACATGGGCGGCGCCAGCCTCGTCGCCTTGGCCGGAGCGTCCTCCATGGCCGCGGAGTAGTTTTGTTTTAGTTGGACTGGGAGATGACGATGGGAAGGAGGATCCAGATGCGTCACGGGCTGTTGGTGGTATTTATGGTGGAAGGATCGTGCAAGAATTGGTCACTGACCGGTGGGACCGTGGGTAGAAGACGGCCCGCCTGTCAGCGAGGTTGTTTGAATTAGTGGGTGATTGATTCCCAGCGGCGTTAATTGTTTTACGAGGGCCATGTTCTCTTGTCGTTCGTTGTGGAGGTGGGCGACGAAGGCCGCCGTTGTCATTTACTGCCGTCGCCGTCTGCGAGCTACTACCTCCATTCCATAATATAATCTTTTTAGTATTTTTTTTATCCGTATCTAGACATGTTTTAGTGTAAGGTTCACTAAAACATGTCTAGATACGAATGAAAAAAGAAATGCTAAAAAATTACATTATGGAATGGAGGGAGTAGTTTTTCTAGTTGGACGGTAGGCAACCTTCGTTCGGGACTCTGAGGAGGACGCGGTGCAGAGTCCCGCGGCGGGCTTCACAACTCGTAGTCGTACGCACCGGCTACTACTACTGCTTGTACAAAAAAAAAACCGGCTACTACTACTGTACCTCTCAAACGCGCACGGATCGATGTGCTCCTCATGCTTTAGGTGCTGCCCACACCTTGCGCTTGCGGGGCAAACGATAATGGTGCGTGATACGCATCTCACGCATTATCTTGAGCGTTTTTGGTGAAAATAATAAGCTCACCCAATCCCCGTGTCCCCATCCATCCAATCGCGAGCCAACTCCAAAACGTGAGGGACTACCAGCCTCTCGGATACACCGACTACCCGACGAGTATCGTGGTGTTTTCTGGTTCCGATCTCCCGCAAAACCGGCCTACCAAACGGCCCATTAGAGTTTCTTTATGGTTCCAGCTCGGGTCGGGATAATACACGCAAAAACATGTGCAAACCCGTCTGCCGAACAAGATGACTCTTAGAACGGGTATTTGTGTGTTCTTAGTGACGACGAGCATGTATGGGTTACCGAGCTCGTGTTCTCGAGCCCCTGCTCTGTTTTACCGATTGCTTAATCTGGAGACGGGTTAAAATAGTAGCAACGCTACATGTCTTGTCCATTAGCTTTCAACCAAAGAGGAGCAACCTTCTCTATAACAAATAGTAGTTCATGCTATTCGATGTTTGTACATATTTGCCTTTGGCGCGAGGTGTGTTGGTTAGTCACAAATAACTACGGCGAAGAGATTATCTTCATGTTTTACGTGGTGACTTGTTGTTAACTTTTATTGCAAATATACATAGCCTCTTCAAGCAAGAAATGTACGAATTTGTTACATATTCATTTTATGGGCATGCTATTTTGATTCAGGCCAAATTATAATTTCCATCAATTAATTCCCGAGAATAGAGTCTGCTTCAGCTTAATCATACACATCATGATGTGCAAAATGACATTTTTCATGAAAAAAATATGAAAAGTGGTGTCCATACTTCTGCTTCATAATCGATAAATCAATATTCTTAGGCCTTAGATGAAAGTGAAATAATGTAATACTTTCGTGATGGTTATTTTCTATATTGTAGCATATGAGCATCATCAGATCATACATACAAACGTGATCGTTTTGGCATGCCTTTTTCTTATGTTCCATGGGCTCCTGGTGGTGGCACTAAATTCAAAAGGAACCCTCCTCCACCTGAAGGAGTAAGAACATATACAATTTATTAAATAGCTATCCGATGAGTTTTTGCACTACTTACGGTTTGTAGTGTTGTGCTGAGAGTGTCTACCGTGAAATATCTAACAAAATTGCACTATGTAGATCCTGGTTCTGCTTAGTTGATAAAAACAAAGTTTACTTTATTCAGCAGCGTCTCCCTCTCCATGGCAACAACGACGATGTGAGAGCGGGATTTTAAGGGGAGTCTGCACGCTCGCTCCATGTGTCCTCATCTTATCTCTGACCACCTTGCCTCGATTGAATACTTCCCTTCGCGACGATGGCTATGTGACTCGATTGAGCTCCTCGCATCACCTCCACTTCAGTTTTGTTCCTCTACCCCCCCTATCGCCGGTCAAGTCCACGGGTGCACTTGTCAGGAATCTCAACTTCCTGCTCTAATGGCCTAATCTGATAAAAAATGCCTTCTCAAGCTACGGTCCTGAAGCATTTTCCATGCGACAGCAACATGAAAAATTGCACATGTGTAGAAGCCAACTTAACGATGCTTTGCAGGTACAATCCAATATATGCTTGCTTGGTGCCATGAATCATGAATCTCGTTGGCAGAATCGTTTCGGTCAACCAACCTGTGGTTAGATGGTTAGGCGGATGGTTGTACCTTGATGATCCACAAGTGTAGGAGATCACAACAGTTTTCGAGGGAAGTAAAACCCAAATTTATTGATTCGACACAAGGGGAGTCAAAGAATATTTATAAGCCTTAGCAGTTGAGTTGTCAATTCAACCACACCTGAAAAGGAACTCGCTTGACACAATTTATCAGTAGCAACAGTAATATGGTGGCAGTAGTGGAACATCAATAGCAGCAGTAAAATCACAGTAGCAATGGTGACAGCAAAAGTAAGGGTTGTAACCAGCAGGATTAAAGGACCGTAGGCATAGGGACGGATAGACGGGCGTTGCATGAATAAGATAGCACATGTAATAATTATAACAAGGCACAATGCAAATAAATAATAATGTAGCGCCCCGACTCCAGAACTATACAGTGGAACATTGTGTAACCGGTCATGCTACACAATCGAGGGTTACTGGGTTTACCAATCCCAGGCCAAAACTCATTGGTAGGTGTGCTCGGAATGGATCATCGGCACACAACACCTCGATCATGCTATAAGCTCAGACATCGCTTCCATGTATAGTAAAGAGACCGACACTTGTGGAACAAACTGGCACATTGCAGACTCTACGACACAAAACTCATATATGAGAAAGATACAAATATTACACAGCAAGAGGTCACAAACCATCAATTCAACAAGCGGAAGCGAAGTAGTATTGTCTAGTACAACAAGATCCGAATATAGGGCCTAAGAGGCCTACACATAATTAAACCCAGCCAGCTTGCTCCACGGTACCAAGCTGCCACCTGGGAACCCCAGACCACTAGTCGATGTCCACGTAGAACCCACCTAGCTGCTCGGTATCGTCCTCCTTTGAAATACAAATCATAGAGGCAGCAAAGAGAGACTGAGTACGATGTACTCGCAAGTTTAGTAGGACGATATAGGCCCAATGACTGACGGAGGCTCTAAGCTGTATATGTAGCTATTTTGCATAAAGCTAGTTTTCCATTTAAAAGATATACAGGACACAAGGCGTCATCTACTCAGAATATTTTTCATAAAGGGAATAAGAGGATAACATTTCATCTCCGGTTCTCGTCGAACCTACTCGTAACCATAAACACCTCTCATCTCCACCAAAGGCACTCACTCGAATCACCCTCGAGGAAATGAACCTTTCACACACACGTTGAGTTGCAACCTTTAGCTGCCAAATTAATTAATTAAAGTTAAGATTCTCTATGGTCTCGTATATCCGTTTCCAAGTCGTCCATAACCGTGGACACGGCTTTTCGAAAAGATTAAACCCTGCAGGGGTGTACTATTTTACCCATTGGTACCGTCCGGCTCACCTAATTGGCCCTCTTCCGGGGAAGGCCGACGAGCGGGCGCGGTTAGACCTTTACAATGCATGAGGCTTACTCAAGGGCCATCAGTGTGCGGAAGGACAGGTTCAGCACCTCCAACGCCCTGCCCCGCGGCCACATCCTAAACACCACCATCCTCGTTCCTTTTTCCACCCACACACTCACGCGCAAATGGAAATAGCAAACTAGAGGACCCTTGACAAGCCCCTCACAAATTATTTGGTCAGTAAGGCGCCCATACACCCACCAATGGCAGCACGCTCGATCTTGAGTCTAGAGACAAGAACTCGCACCTAGGGGCAAGAGTGAGGCAAAACACCATCCCGATGGCAACTCAACCAAGCCTTCTTAGCATTTTAATTTAAGCACCCCACATATCCACCATGTCCGAACCATTCCATCAACAACAACAATTATGGAATTAAACAACGGACATTGCTAGCAATTGACTAAGCATGGCTAAGCATAGCTAAGCATGTAAATAGAACAATTATATTCTTGTCTCCGGCCAACACATCAACACTAAGGTTCATAGGTAGGGATTCATGTGATTGGCTTGGAGAAAAACATGCATTCATAGGATTCTCTATATTTTGATCAAAGAGACATTTGAATCGCATGCAATATTGTGGTGGATAAAAATAATTTGATAAATCATAGGATGCTAGTATGCCAAGAAGGTTAGGTTATCTCTTGCCTTGCTGCCGGGGCGTGTAGTACGGCTCGTCGGAGTAGATAGGGGTGACCTCAACTCCGGAATCTATCGGTACCCAAAATAAAATACAAAGAACAAAATAAATCACACGAGGGAGAGGTGCAATGCACAATCACATGATGACATGACAAGTTGATGCATTGATAATATCATTTAATTTATTTAACAAATTAAATGGAGTTCCAAATAATTAGTACAGTTATTTGGACACAACTCCATATTTATCTTAGTGACCACATTCTTCATAATTTATTAAATTATTGGAGAAGTGGCTCAATATGCATGGACATGACATGAAATGGGTAGGGTTTGTCATTCCGATCATTTTGGTAATTTATTTGTAATTTTCGGAGTACCGATGAATAAATAGCGAATTAATTAAATAATTGAAATTAATTCATTTAAACAAATTATGAATAACAACAAATAAATATTTGTGATCATGAAGTGATAATAGCATTCTTTGATTGCATTTGAAGTGTTGATGACATTGATAGTTTGTTTGCCAAATTTGAATTAATAGTTTAAAGATATCATTTGTTTTATTTTAATTTAAAACTAGCCCGGATATTCCGGTACCCTGTTGAAATCTCTGGTGCCAAATATCCGGTGACCTCCAGTAGCTCCAAATTTTTGTCCTTAACAGAAATTTTGCCTCATACCGGATATTCCGGTTCCTGGAAATATCCGGTACAATTATCCAGCAACTACCAGTACCGCCGATTTCTAGTCCTTAGCCGAATTCGTCTCCAACCGGATATTCCAGTGTGTAGAAATTATCTGGTCGAAATTTCCGATGACTACCAGTACCGTTTTTTGCCAGGGACCGGATATTCCGGTGTCTGAAAAATATCCGGTCCGATGCCAGGCCGGCGCGCGGCGACGGACACCGACGCGGCGATACAGAGGGGGAGAGGAGGCGGGAAGGCACGCCCGCGATCGTGGGACTCACCCTGGGCAAGCTGGACGGTCCGCGTGGCGAGGGGTGGCCGGCGTCGATGGGAATCGGCCGGCGGAGTGCGGCCGAGTGCGGGATGTCGATGACAAATTCGTCGACCTCGGGCCACCCCGGCTCGTGTCCGCCGCAGAGAAGGAAGCCGAGGACGCGACGGAGCTCGCCACACCCTTCGATTTGTGTTGGGAGGAGCCAAACGACGGCGGCGAGCTCGAATCGGTGGCGGCGGCGTCGGCAGCGAGCGGAACGGCCTCGATCCGGTATTTGCGGGGAGGAGCAGGGGGAGAGGAGAGAGGGGGAGCAGGTGAGGAGGAGGAGCAGGTGGGGGTCCTCCTTGTTTCTCCAAGGAGGCATGGCCAGGAGGGAGTGGGGCGACGACAGCGTGCGGCATGGCCACGGCATGGCGCCAGTGGCCATGGTCGGCTCTGTGGAAGAGAAATCGAATTTTGTGAAAAACCCCCCCGGCCCAAAGTTAAATAATTACAAAAAGGTCCATAAGCAACTTTAGCAATTTAATTGAGGCACTTAAGCATTTTTATAAATTCCAGAAAAATTCATATAAGCTTCCCTTGTCCTTTAGAAGCTTCACAAAAATTGGGGTGGCAAAATAAAAAGTTTTGACCCACATTTGTTCCCAGGGTTTAAATTAAGGCATTTTTGATATTTTCCAAAATTCATTTATTTAGAGTATTTAAACATTTCCAAGAATATTGAAAATATTCATGGAGGCTCTAACCATAACATTGAAGCTCCCCATGATTTTAGTTTGAATTTTTGGAATGTTTAACTTGGTTCCAAAAATAGGAATTGAATTAAGCCAATTTGAATTCCTAATTTCATTTCTTATTTGGCAATATTTAGAAATTGAGAATTGGTTTCCAAAAGTATCCTTGGAACTTCCTAAACCATTTGGAAGTCCAAGAATGAATTGGTTTGCTAAATTGAGCATTGTCATTGGTTTGAGGGTTGGGAAGTTGGCCTCCCCATTTCAATTTGTTTCCTAGTGAAAGTTTGAAATGGCAAATGCATATGGATGCTATGATGCAAACATGGAAACAAAATTGGAAAAATTCTTCGTATTTTTCAGTACCAAGTTGGGGCTGTTACAAATAATAAAGCATCCAAGTATCAATCAATCATAGGCATGCAACGAACGGTGGCGGGGGCGGGCCGAATCGGACGGCCGCGTCGCGGCCATGGCGGAGCTCGATTCGGGCTCGCGCAGCCGGGGAAATGAGGGGCGAGGCAGCGGGGAGGCTCGGGGTACCCGCGGGAGGCGGCGGAGCCGGCGGTGGGACGGTAGCCGGCGGCGCGGCTCGGGCGTGAATGTCCCGCCCGTGGTCGTTGCCCTCTCGCGCGTCGGTTTTGAAAATATACAAAGTGGCTCCCGGCTTTGCAAATATACAAGATGAGGGTGCAAGAACAGCAAGCTTTGTAATTTTTTTGGTGTGGGACACTTATACAAAGGCTGCTGGAGCTCGTTTTTTTGCCCCAATTGCCAAAAAATGCAGTTTTTACAAATCCTGGGCAAATTTAGAAAGGTGTTGAAAATGCTCGAATGTTGCCATGCTCGTGCCCAAACATAAAAAAGAAATAGAAAATGAAAGTTAATTAAACGAGCTTTGTATTAGAGCTGTAATCGCAAACAATGTAACTATTATTTCCAATTAATAAAACATTGCCATAATGGCTTTCCCTAAAAAACATAAAAAAGGAAATAGAAAATGAAAGTTAATTAAACATTAATTTTTACAGCAACCTGTTGCATAAATCCAGCTAAGTCTTACAAAGACAATAACGCGTGGAGTAAATATTTTCCAAAATTGTCTCAAACCATGATAAGTTCATTATTAACAAACAAACAAACAAAAAAGAAACCGTGAAATTAAAACTGTCAAAAACCGTATATCGCCCATCGCTACCATTAAACCCATTCGCCCCTTTGCTAAGCCCTCCCCGCTCCCACCCGACTCCCCGACCATGTCTCCCAAGCAGGACGCCGGCTCCTCGCCGCCGGCGGCGCCCGCCACCGCGCCCGCCCCTAATCACCCCTCATTCACGCCCATGGGTCAGATGCGGCTAGAAGAGTGCGCAGACCTCCTCAAGCTGGTCTCCGGCGTCTCGCGCCCGCTCGAGGACGTCGTGGCGGATTTCCTCGCCCGCGTCCCGCCCGAGCGCCGCCTCCGCTTCGGTTGCGCCATCAAATTTGTCCTTGAGGTATGACGTTTCCGCCCTCGCCCCGTACCCGTCTGCCCCCTGCATCTGCATACTCTCCGCTTATACCTAGTTCAGTCGCCCCTTTGCTTGGCCCCGGGTTATGGATGGGTAGGTTTAAAGTGCGTTTTGCGGGGGCTTGTCGATCGGTGCGCTGGTTGATAGAGGTTAGGAACTTCGATGTGCTGGGGTGGGGTGTGATTAGACTCTGCAACGACGGGTACGGCTCTTTGTGTGAGAAAATCCGCTTGTCTAATTTGATTGGTTATTTCAAAGTTTTGTTAGATTCTAAGGCCACTACATGGTAATTGTGTTTTGAAATTTATGACTGTCAGTCTGCGAAGTTCTATATTTCTGGCTGCTCTGTCTGGGCTTTCAGTGGATCGAAGAATTCCAATGAAGATTAAGATTTTGTATTCGAGTTCCTTTTGAAAATTAAATACCTGATTGTATTAGAGAGATTGCAGTACATAAACCCAATTCCCGCAACACTGTGCATAAAGGGCAAAACCTGTGATCACTAAAGGATGCGATGGAGGTCTTGTCCTTTTCGTATTCGACAAGAGGCATAGCTCTGAAGTAACAACTGTCCAGGAGAAGAATCCATAGGTGGACATCCCTGAACTTAGCAGATCTAAATCCTTATCTGCCCCAATTATTAGATCTTACCTTGGCTTTATCTCTTTCCGTTTGACATTTAATGAGCTGTTTAAGTTCCTGCCTATTTTGTAACCTCTTGGTTTTAGATTTCAAGTGAGATCTTAATTTGTTGGTGGCTTGGCGAAGGTTTTTTTTTAGTGTTTGTTGCGCAAACCACCGCGAGGAGTGCCATAAGGTGTTCGTGTTTCTTGCACAGCGTGTGTGCACGCGTGGTACTATTTGGCTTTTGTAACTGCGTAATTCTTGTGGCTATTTACTTCTCCTCTTTATAAAAAGATGTGCAAACATTTGTTTGCATGTCCTCTAAAAACTGTCAAATCATTATGGTATAGGGTTTTTGTTAGCTTAGCAAGGTTCCACCAGCAATTATCAGAGAATAATAATGTATCAATATTGTTAAAAGAGGCACCCTGTTACCATCTTTAGCTGATGAAAGCTATTAGTTTTGTTTGTAATGTCCTTGTGGTTTTCTTGGTTATAGGTGTTGGATTATTTCGGGATCACACTAGATTCACATCTTTGATGCTTGTTTCAGGAGAAAATATTCAGTGACACCTTTTCTCTTCACTTCTTATGTTTAATTTTCCAGGGCCAAAAGGACTCAAATTATCATCTATTTTCTGTTTTTCGTTTTTAGTTGGGTTCTGTTATTGACGCTTTCTGTTTTGCAATTCAATGGTTCTGCTTGAAGTTTGATTGAAATTTGTATTGTCAGAATTATTGATAGTGTTTTTTGGTTTCCATCTGTCGGCCTGGTTTCTTCTGAATTTCTAATTATAACAGCTGTGCTGATGATGCTGACTGTGATCATTCGGGTTTTAGGCTAGCTTTCTTATGGTGGCACTGAGTGAAGATTTTCTAACGACTACATGATAACAGAAATACATTTCATCATGTTAACTAGTAATGAAGATACATGTCTGAATTGTTGTGTGATATTATTGTGTTTAGCAGAATTAGTAGCGTTTAGGCCTGCTTACCTAAGTTGGAATAACCAAAATGGCTGATAAATATGCGGATTTGCTTCCCCTTTATCATCATTTTTGCTTGGAATTTATATCTTTGATTTGATGTGCTAAACTTTCCAATGATTTGGTACTTCCTATGTGTTATATAATACTGAAATGTAGCGCTTGGCTGTTTGACTTCACTTATAGCAAGTCAGCAAACCGTGTTCTCAAAAGGTTTCTAGGATCTTTGTTGCACCTATATGACTGCTACTTCTTTACGTGAGAATGTTGAATTTTGTTACATGTTGCAATTGTTACAATAGTGAGTTCTAGTGTTTGGCAAATGGTATATATGCAGATGTGGGAGGTTAACTGAACAGGTGCGGTTTATGTATATGGTTTCACTTTATTAGGTGCCTATTCCAAGCAAGCATTTGCTAAAATATTGCACTTAAAGACCTTCTAATCATGAATCAACCAACATGCTGACCATATATAGAGTTGGCTTCTATTTCGTTTGATATTTTTTCTCTTTCTGTAATTTGTTCTATTAGTAAAGGAGAATGAAAACGCTCTTAATTTACGCCACATTGTTTGTTTACCAGGACAAGATGATGCTTCGACCTGCTGAGCGTTTAATTGCATTTGCAATTCTTCATCAAGGTTATTCCTCACAGTTGGCAAATCCGTCTATTCCACTCTTAATAAATGTAAGTTGTAAACTTTTCTGTCTATGCATTTTGCTTTTCATTTTTGAGGAATAAAGCCATACATGTGTGCTGGAAGTTCGAATTGGTGTTGTTTACCCCTTCTTTTCTATTTTGATTGAGATAGAATTGCCAGAAATAGTGATTTTCATGTGCAATTTTTGATGGTTGCAAAGTTATGATGAATAGTCCCACTTCACAATTGACCTAGGTCAGATTTGTTTTGAACTGTTTGAATGGGGTTGTGTTAGTAGTTGCACCGACGAGAAGCTTATGTGGCATCCATCATTAATCCTGGCACTGCAACATCAGTAGTCTTTAATCGTCATACAAATGTATACAATTAACAAAACTTTAGAAACTCCAAAAAATCACTAAGAGCAATTACTAGGCCGGATTTAATTGGAACCCTGTAAGCAGGGCCTAACTATTTACTGTGACCTGTGTTGTTTTTTCTGAAATATGTTTCGCCTTGCTTATCTATTTGTTATTCTCTTAGTATCAGTAGAGTTGGAACTTGAAATTTGCTGGTTATTACGTCGATCAGTCAATATCTCCATTCTCCACTGTGGACGTCATCATCAATCATAAGAGATTATAGAATTACAGTTGGAGATACCCACTGTTCCTCTCGTTTGAAGTTTGAAGGAGGTTGTTATGTACAGAAGTACATGGCCCCACCTTGACGGAGACATCAGCTCCCAATCTTTCGTGTAGGTAGTTTATCATTTAAATTAGGAAGTTATCTTTTAGCTTGGGCCTTAGGCCAATAAGTGATAAAATGTATGATTTGGTACTTAGATTAGATTGTTAGGCCTCTGTATAAAGAGGACCCTCTATGGGGAGTTAGAACAAGAAAATAGAAGAATACTTTTTCAATCATGCCCCTGGTCCAAGATCCTCTCCCATGCCTCTGCCTAAAATCTAGTACCGAAAAGAAGTCATCATGAACCATGATATTATAGCATAACAGTCCTACCTAGTACTCACTATTTCCGTATTTTGAAGTCTCAGTAGAGTCCTATACTCTTTTATTTCAACTCTACAATCCAGTTATGTCAGAATAACATTGATCCCTATTCCTTCATAGAGTTTCGTTTGATCCCTATTCCTGCACAGTAAATGAAATCTTGATGGTTGGTACAGTGTTTAAAAAATGTACCTATGATTTTGCTGCCATTAAGGAATCAACAGTCTTTGCTCATTAAGATGGCTTATTACTGTTGATGTGGATCTTATTTACCACATGTGCACAGCAATAAGCATAACTCAGTGTTTTGTATATATTGATGTACTAAAGAGCACATAAAGTATTTCACGCCTTAATTTTGCTTTTACAGGCTGCCTGTGATGAAACCTCTGAGAGACCAGAGCGGGCTTTTCTCCATCTTCTGTTAAGTTCAGCTAACGGGGACAACAGTAAGGAGGTATTCTCATGATGTATGATTTCTAGTTTAATTACATGATTGCTGAGATTTGGGAAGAATACTGGAGTAGTACAAAGGGACTTAACGATGTAGCACATTCCGAAAGTATAATATGTTGACATCAGTATACATATGTACAATATCACAATTTTTTAATAAAGTATTGGGAGATACATAATACTAGATATGCAAATATTGATATCCCAGTGCGGAGGTGCCAAGGTAATAGCCTAGTTGTTTAGGAAATGGAAGTAGTATGTGTTTGAATGCCAGAAACTAGGTTTTATCAGGCTGTGCCAAGGTAATACCCTAGTATATCCCAGAAACTAGGTTTATTTCAGACTGCCGTGCTTTTGTTTGGTTCTAAGCATTGTGAAATGCTGCCACATGTCACAAGAGAAATTTTTAAAGCTGGAAGTGCCTGATATCGCTGAACGTTAACCTGGTGACCAAATTCAAAATGCAACATTAGATAGATAAAAGCTGTGCTGTGATGGCCATTTAGTTCGGATTGTAGTTTTTTCCTTTTACCTCGCTGGGATTGCACCTTACCAAATTTATAAATAATTTTGTTATCCTATGTTCAGATCTTCAAGCAGTCTGCAGCCGATTACTTGAAGGAGCCTTCTTATGCATCTCAGGTAGATGATTTCACTGTCATATAATTATTGTGAAACTGGTGACCACAGTAGATGAGGAAAATACACCAGTATATGTAGGATCCTGTTGTTCAGAAGAGCATCTTTTTTATAGGTGTTACTGCCAAGAGACCAGCTTGAAAGGCAATACTCCTGCAATGCTGTACAACCACATACATACACTAGTAGTGGCACAGCTGCTACAGTTAGAAGTGCCATTCCTGACCCAGATGTTTCCCAAAGCTGTGGTGATTCATTAGAGTATGTAGACTCAACTACTCTACTTGCAACAACTGTTGATGGGCATTCAATCTTGGAGTCCATCTAGAATTCTATAGCTCTGATTATGAATAATTTTTTCCTTTCATTATGTCTAGGATATCACCAGCCAAACCAAATAGAGGTAATGTGGTTGCGGATTTACTTCAGCAAACACCACTCAAAGGATTGTCTCCTCCATGGATAAGACCTTCTCCCCCCAGACTTGAAATACTTGAAGGGGAGGTAAGATTGTTGGTTAAGTGTTGTATGTTGTTTATTCATATCACTTCTATTTCTAAACATAGATGTACTTCTCAATGAAATTACAGTTGCAATGGTTGAACCTGGACAACAACCACGAGCTACTATGGGATGGTAGCATGTGTGCTGACACTAGCCGAGGGGCTTCGATCCGAGATTTGGTCGGAAGAGCTTGTAAAGGACCACTTGGACCTGCTCAACAGGAGGTTCTCTTCTACCCTTATTTTGAATTGTATATGTTAATAATGAGTGATCACATCTTTATCTTGAGTAATTCACTGCGATTTCCTCGCCGCAATATTTGCATCGCAATCTTGCGTTCCTTCCACTAACACTACTGGTTCTTTGCAAGAAAATATAATGAGCCGAAAGAGGTTTAGTGGGATCATAAATTTACAGAGTAGGTTGCAACTAAATCTCCTCCTTCCAGGCTTTCACTAGCAGCCGTAAGGATTTAGGCATAGTCCAAATCATGAACCAAATCACGAATTCCATGTCACTGGCAGAATCACATTTCACAAATACACCACTCTCTCTCTTGGGTCACAGGAATACGTGGAAATCAGGAAAATATGTCACAATGTACTGAGGGTGGCTGCTGTGGGTTACCCTGCCCCTAGGATTCTTGCGCTCCTCATGTTGGGCTGGGCTTTTTTGTCTTTCATATTCCATATTTTCCAGTTTGAAATACCCCATTTCAATATTATAGTCAAATTAGCCCTGAGCCCTTCTGCTTTAGTTCAATAGAGCCCTCCTTTATACATTTTTTTGTGATCTAGACGCTAGTTCAAACTGTGCAAACCGTGCAACTAAGTCATTTCGCTACTTTTGTTAATGACATGGTTATGTGGCAGTTAACTCTTGACACACGAGGTCTCCATCAATTGAACACAAACTCGCTTGGCTTGTGCTGCAATTTTTTGTGCAAATAATATACTGTAGATTCCTGCATTTTAGCCTGTGCAGCCATCTGGTTAGAGAGGCACCATGCTAGCAGAGCCCACGTCCAAAAATAAAAGTGTTAATTAGATATATGCCACTGCAATTCGTGCGAAATCGAGAAATGCCACTGCAATTTTCATCTTTCGAAAAATGCCGCTGCAATTCTCAAGATTCTTCTAAAAATGCCAGAATCGAGAAATGCCACTGCAATTTTCATCCTACGAAAAATGCCACTGCAGTGGCATATATCTAATTAACCCATAAAAAGCATGTGTAGATGATTTCCGAGCCTTATTCTAGTCTATATGTTTGTGGGTTGGCACCCAATAGCTGACAGTCTAGTTTTGCCAGAGTTGTGTCTTGTGTTGCATCTGTCTACGATTAGAGGCTGTTTGGTTGGGCTTTTAGATTGGCTTTCCAGGCTTATAAGCCTAAGCTGAACCAAACAGCAAAGTTAAACCCTACGTTGGCACCGCCGAACGGGCTTATTTGTACTTAGGAGCGAAAGCACGTCCGGAGGTGCTTTTTGAGCTTCCCACCGATCCCACGCCCCCCTTTCCCCTACCACTTGCGAGAAACTACAGCCAAAATGCCACTCCATATATGTACAGATCCCTTGCTGAAAACTGACCCGTTTTCTAGTCCCTTCCCTCATTCCCCACCGCAGCTCGACCGCAGCTCGAGATATGGAGTTCGAGCTGGAGCTCGAACCCTAGCGCTGCCCCGCCTTGGACCCTCCCCTTCGACGCCGGTTGGCCAGAGCTGGCCGCCGTCGTTCCCCCGCCCCCAAATCGGCTCCTGCTCCTCCCAGGCTGCTCCCGCCCATCTAGGCTCCGATCTGGGTACCTGCCGGCGGCGACGCGACCTGCTACTCCGGCCGACCCCCTGCTCGACCGACCTCGACTGCTTCCGGCGGCCACGCGACCTGCTCCTCTGATGGCTTGGCTGCTCGCCTGACCTGGACTGGACGGCCGGTGCTGCTGCTCTCTGACGACCAGCGGCGCTGTACTCCTCCGACCCGTGGCGGGCCGAGTTGTACTCCTCCGGCTTGTGACCGGCGCTGCTGCTCCCATCTCCCCACCTCGAGCTGCTCCACCCCTCCCCAAGATTCTCTGCCGAGCCGCTCGTCTATGCTGCATCTGATCCATCCCAAATTTCTCTGTTTTTTTCTTTCAAATAAATGTTGTACTGAAGATGAAACCGATCCATTGATTGGCTGTACTGAAGATATTCCTTAGTGCGTAGTTCTTGATTCAACTTTTTTTGTTTTGAATTTTGCGTGCTCATACTGTAGGTATGTGTAATTGTGCGTTGTATATTATTCGGTACTGCACTATCGAAATCAGCGTATTTATCATTTAATAGGCCGGTAAAAACATGTTATTTTCGATATACATATATAGATACAAGAGATTTAAAATTTAATGAAATACAGATAACCATGGCATTTTGATTAAATCAATACATAAACAGGGCTACCAACAATCGCAGGGCATTCTAGACTTGTCACTACATGAAGTTGACAACCGACAGCCAGGTTGCCAACGCATTTTACTGCCCACAGCAAAATTTTTTCATGACAGCAGCTTTTCTACGCCCACACCGCAGCCGCTTTTTGAAAGCCACAAGCCAACCAACACCCTCCTTAATCTTTTTTCTTTTTGAAACTACAGTCTGCCATTTGTCAAACTAATGCAAGGACCCGATTAGGCAAAGTTTGCTAATTTGAAAGGCTCTGAAACATAGGCAATACAGGGATAGTAAATTTCAGCAAGTAAAATATTATTCTCGTATCATTAAGTTTTATGATTTCGAAAAAGTATACTTGATGCACAGTGATTTAGAGCCGTGATTATCCAAACTTCAAGGAACCAAGTAGATTTCCCTTACATTTTCTGTGCATTTCTATTATACTTTCTGCATATGTTTCATATGTAAACTTATTGATAGTTCAAGCTCTATGTTTTATTTGAAATAAGTTAAAAACTGCCATAGGGGTGTTAAGTCATAACTGACACAAATGGAAAATGGTCTATCACGAAGCAAAGTTTGAAGAAATCAATATGGGAAAGAATAAAAGAACATTAAAGCAATTGTGAGAAGTTTTTACTTTACATCAGGCCTGCACACCCTATTCTGCTGATTCCCCCTTTCATGAGAGCAATTCATTGATGTGTAAAAATTACACTAAAATGCTACGCGTGCAGGACCGTTGTTTCAAAAAGCAAGTTGTGCAGAAGTTGCAACAATGTTTCCGTACAATAGATATCACTAGTACCGATATTATTAGAAAAGTTGAAGGCAACCACGCTATTCTAAATCAATAGCGCTTAGAATGATTAAGCGTTTTTTTACTGTCAATAGTAGGTCCGTTGGTCACCTAAACATTGGTTGTGTTGCAAACTCGGCCCTCATTTTTCAAGTTCCTACTATTATATGCTCTCATTGCTTACCTTTTATGTTGTTCAACCTATTTCTTAAAGCTTTATTTATGTCGTCTAATGCTAATATTTAGCATATATGCCATATCAGAAATGTATAGGTCCACCCGTTAAGGATACATTGTTCGGCAAGACCTACAGCAGGCGCAAGTGGAGGGGTGGTAAAAGGCCAGCACAACCATAGGGTTATGGCCAGCAACGAATTTGGCAAAATTCAGATTTGTTATCACTAGAAATATTTAGTATTTTGATACTGTGTTCTAATACTCGGTTAAATTAGTATAATGGTAGGGCTCCCATACTAGGAGACTTGTATCTGGAACACTCGAAAAATCAGAAGTTCATCAACACAAAACTACAAGTTTATGAAAACATCATGTTTCTCTCCATTAGTTGACCAACACGACCAATTGGCCGAACAAGGACCATCCTTGGTTGAGGTCTGTTCTGGCTTATGTATGAGCGGACTGGATGTGAGTAACATGACCAGCAAGCTCAACTGGGACGAGCAGCCTTGTCAGCAGTGAATGTGTGCGTGGGACCGAAGTCCACCAGCGCCTGCAGGGTTTCTCCTTTAGTCCGGACTTCCTGTTGCATTGGCTTTCCCGTGCTGATGCCGGTGAATGCATGCAACGAGATAGCGAGGTTGTTAGTACTGGGCTCGTGTCGATCTTCCTCACCATCAAGCTCCACCTAAAATAGACCTTGACCCCACAATAGTGGTTTATGTGGAACATAGCACCTTGAGGCAATGTTCCGCCAACACACAAGTCAACCTTTTGAAGCGGGACATGGGTTCCATGACTGACTACGAAAGTGCATGCTAGGCTAGCATCATGACTGCAGTGGGGTCATTCTTATTGGCGAGGTGCACAGTGACATGATCAAGCTTGCCACTTGTTCCTGGAAACTTAGAACTCTTGCCACTCTGCCTGATGGAAGGGGCAACAATTAGCTCTGATACCAAATTGTTATGATCTAGCTGAATTGTGTTTGCCTATGTGTATTGATGCAAATGATAATGCACAACGGTGTTAATTGACCGGCGAGTACGGAGGCACACGCAGGTGAACACCTTGCTAATTCGCTATGCATCACATCTAAGATCCTAATATCTAGGAGAGTTGATAGAACACGATGCAATGTTACAATAGCACAAGGTATTCAACAACCCCTGCAGCCTGAACGTGTCCTGGAAGGATGTTCAGGCTGGATCTGAAATTCTGAAACAACACCGTCGGCAACCCTTTGGTAAATATGCCAGCAAATTGCACAGTACTAGGAACATCGAAGAAGAAGTAGCTAAAATGAGCACCACACGAACAATTGCCGGTTTGACAACTGTACTAAATGTCTCATCGTAGTCGACAGTGAACCCATGGACCACTCATCATGCTTTGTACTGAGCCATGGATCCATCGATGTTGAGTTTGTGCCTAAATCCACTTACCCTGAAGACGTTGACACTTGCAGGACGAGGAACCAAAGACTAAGTGTCATTGCGGAACAAAGGATTAAATTCATGTAGTGTTGTACTGTGCCAGTTCGTGTCCTTGAGTGCTACTTTGTAGGATGGAAGAACAGGAGGGATTGGTGTTGAAATGGTTAGAGATGTTTTTCTTAGGCATAACCGGACTTAGCTCAAGTGCACATTTGGTGTGTTCTGTGGGTTGGCTGTACCGCAATGGCATGTAGTGGTGGAATGGGTCGACGTGGCACTACAGGAGGGGCCAACATAGACTGCGATGTTGATCTTGGGGTTAGTGTGGCAGATGAGACATGAGAAGGTAACACAGAGTGCGAGGTAGATGCTCGGTGTGGTGGGCGTGGGGATGAAAACGAGCAGAAATAGACGGAATCGAGTGCTGCCACATTTGGTTCATAATTTTCGTGGAAGCGGAAAGGAATACAGAAAGCCCGGAAACGAATATGGAAATAGATAATGCCAGAAACAGATACAGACCAAATACGGTACATATATGGGTACAAAAGCGGAGGATGGCTGCGCGACACGGTGGCCCCACTCCGGCAGACTGATGTTCCTAACCCTAGACTGCGTGGCTCAGTTAGGGGAAACGGACAAAGGCACAACGAGATTATGTAGTAGAATAGGTTGGGTTGGACCTCTTTCGCAGAGATTGGAAAGGGCTCGCTGGGCTTGGACAAACGTAGCCATGACAGCCACACTAAAACGGAAACTTCTGTATTTTCTGTAAACAGGAATTTCCCATTTCCGTGGCTGTTCCGTAGGAAAACGCCGCAACGTCTCCACTTTCATTGCCTTCCGTTTCTGCTTAAAAGTTTCAGTTCCGTTCCACAAAATTAGGGTTTCCCATTTCGTATTTCCTCTTCGTTTCCATTTTCCCGTGGAAAAGTCCGAAACTTTCCGCTCCCTTTTTAACCCTAGGTGCGGGTGCCAAGTCTGCGCTGGAGGATGGTATGAGGTACTTATAGCTCAGATTAATATGAAGATTTGCTCCACGGGTGGAGGACGGGTCAGATTCGGTATGATAATGTGCCTGTGGTCACCTGTGTGGGAGAAGATTAATGAAAACAATTTTCGTCAAAGACAACATGTCAAGAGACGATAACTCTGTGCGTTAGAAGAGCTAAAATACGAAAACCGTTATGTTCAAGAGGGCAGCCGAGGAAGAAACATCGAGACAAGCGTGGTGCTAGTTTGTGGGTAGGGAAATTGTGGGGCATGGTGGCATATGTGTTTGGGAAGCAAAGACAGCCCGAAGGTCGGAGATGATCATAGGTCGGGTGTAATTGGCTTGAAGAAGGATGTTACACTCATGTTATCCGAGGATTGATTGAGGTGCTTAGCATTCTCGTCTTGAGGTAATGTGAGCAGGAAATCCGGAAGGAGATACTGTTGAGTGAGAAGTTGCGCAAAGAGGTATGGATGAATTCACCACCATTGTCGCAATGCATGCATTCAATGCGAATATGAAATTGGGCCGGTACATACGTAAAGAAACATAGGAGAATACCGGCCTTGTGTCAAATTTGCATCACAAAGGAAAGTACCATGAAAAAGGCAAAAAAATCATCAAGTTCAATGAGATAATATTGTTAACTGGTAAAGCTGGCTACTGACTATTGGCAAGGTCCACGAGTCGTAGAGAACTATTTGGAAAGGTGTGGTAGTAAAGTATTTGGAGGAGGAAAAATATTGTCTAGGCCGCCCCCATCTGGTAGATGGCACAAAGATTTTGTGGAGAGAGCTGTATAAGTGCTTGAATAAGGGTAGAGCTCGCCTGATCATATGAGGATGTTCCTGGTGGGTAGGTTCTTGACAGAAAAATTGAGTAGATCAAATTCGACAGAACACTAATTATTGGAGGTGAACTTACGAAGAGAGATCAAGTTCTTAATAATTGATGGGGAAACAAGAACATCAAGCAAGTTAAAGGAGTATGTTGGAAGATGAGCAGATTCACTAGCCACAACAGGTAAACAATTACTATTACCAACAACAGTGCTTGAGGAATTAAGCTTTGGAGAAGAAAGACACAAGGAGATGTTACGCAAGTTGCCAGTCATATGCGAGGATGCGCCCGTGTCCATTGGCCAACCAATGCCACTGTTGGGATGCTGAAGTGCAATGTTGCTGTAGGGAGTGTTGAGGAGGGCATTCTGATCCCACGAGATGGGAAATGGCGACACAAAATATGATGCTTGGGTTTGTTTTCTTTCTCACTGATTATATATATAAAAATCATACCGTAGGGGTTTCCCCAACGGTTTTACGGTCAAAAAAATAATATGATGCTTGGCCGGAGTACATGATGGGTAGGCTTGGCACTGGACACCCGGACGGGGACCAAAAATGCCGACACTGTTTGGTGGCACCCACTGTTTGGTTGCTATTGCTGTTGGCTATGCGGCCACTGTAGCCGCCACGTCTGTGGCCACGACCACGGCCGCAACCCTGGTCGTTGAAGTTGCCATGGCCGCCCTACAGGCCGCCTGTAGTTATTTGGGGTGTGAAATGTGACGCGCTCAGGATTGCGGCCACGTCTGTACTAATGCGCAAGTTGAGTAGCGGCAGCAAGCTAGCCCAACTATTGGTCTATGGCAAGCAGCCCAACACTCTAGCCGTAAAAGTTATCTACTTTTGTATGTTGGACATATCAATTGCTTTCTCAAATTGGAAGGATTATATATTTATTAGGGTATTCTGTATGACCCATGTCATTTATTGAATTTTAGTTGCAAAGATGGCTTCCCTCGCTTATGTTAATTATGTTTTTTTTTTACTTTGTATGGTTGTGATTCCTAGATTTGTCGTGAGCTAGATCTGAGTATTTTAAGTTGGAAACATTTAAATGGTTTCTTAGGTTGGACAGGTTGGATATATTTTTAGGACCTGATTCAGTTAGAGCATCAAATGCTTTGTCAAGTTGGTCAAAATAAGGTCAAGTACAAATTGCTGAACTTTTGGTTTCTGACCATGTAGATTCAATCTTGCATCAAATCCAAACACAATAGCTTCTGTGATGTCATCAAACTTTTGGAGTCAATAAATGATAACAGCTTGTTTCAGTTCGGCCCTTCCATATTGTTCTCCTAAAAGGAAGAAAAAGGATAGGAAAAAGCGACTTGATTCCAAAAAAGGAGGAAATGAAAACAGCTAGATAGGAAAGTTGTGTGTTATGATTACGAAATGAGAATGTGTAGTATCTTTGGAACTACAGATTGCGAAAAATGCAAAACTTGTTATAGCCGACTCGCAGCTATATCTGCATGCATAGGTTGCAGCAGCCAAGTGTTCACCTTTTTTTGTCTGAGAAAGAATAAGTGTTTTACCTGCGCATGCATGACAGCACACGTCAATGGCTTTATATTGGCCACAACCCCTAGTCTGCTTATATACTGGATTCTTAGACATTTACATTACTAATGGATTCATATTCCTTCTTGCAGCAAGTTATTTTGGATTTAGCGAAGGACTGGAAGCTAGTTTATCATTGCGGGATGACACCAGAGAAGCTTCCTGTATGTACTCCTAAAATCACGTTGAAACCTTTCGATGCTTCATGTTGATGTGCTAATAATTTGCTTGTTTTAGGACCTTGTTGAACATAATCCACTCATTGCTGTTGATGTTCTTTCAAAGCTGATAAATTCTCCTGATATGGATTCGTAAGTACAAAAGATGTTTCATTTTGTTACTCATTTCTGTTTCTCATCATGAAATTTAACACACTAGCTTTTTATTTGACAGCTATTTCGATATTCTTGTGCATATGGAAATGAGTCTACATTCAATGGAAGTTGTAAATAGGCTTACTACAGCAGTACATCTACCGCCAGGATTCATTCATGACTACATCTCAAATTGTATCCGGTCATGCCAAAATATTAAGGTTTGTTCTTAATTTTCTACATAATTTTTCCAGCAAGTTCAGGGGTGATCATTTTGGATTATTATACTAAACCTGATTTATACAGAAGTTCGTGGATGTAAGTTTATGATAAAAATATTCATTATTTCAATTCATTGTACCCAAATTGATGGTTGTGGTTTGACCATTTGATCTCTCTGTAACTTGCTAAATGCTTGTTGGTTGATCCCTAGGTGTCGATGTACCTTCTCAACCAAGTTGTGTCTCTCTTATGGCTGACAAACATTAGTGATTTCTTCGTTATATTTATCTCCATAGTGACCTTATTTAATATTCTACTTGTGTAACATTTGTATGCTTCTATGACATGTTATGACTCGAAGCTTATTCTCAGATGCTACCGCAGAGAACCAATATAACAAAAGTCTATTTTGACAAATCGAGTGGATTGCAAACTTTAAGGGCTCTGCTATCAACTATAGTCATCCATATCTCCCATCAACATGCTAATTTAAGGGCATACTATTTTTTAGATGACAAGAGGACATACTATTTTCTTTGTTGACTTCCCCCCTTCCTCCAGCATGCTAAGTTGGTGGCATAGTTTGTCTACGTTGGCTGTTTGAAAGTTATTCCATACTCATAAGATTTTAACTGTTGCATATGCATTGAGTTCTATCATATCATTTCCTGCAATGCACATTACTATGTTTGTTATTTTGAACATTGACAAGAAATTATGACATTGCTTGCAGGATAAGTACATGCAAAATAGACTAGTGAGACTAGTTTGTGTTTTTCTACAGAGTCTGATTCGAAACAAGATAATTAATGGTGAGTGTATCAGTGCCCAACTGATGGATATCTCTTCTAATCGAATTTTATTTACTCTTACGAGTTCATCTGTTCTGGTCCAGACGTCCTTTAAGCTTGCATGTTAACTGCAAGCTACTTTTGTTTGATCTATCTGTAGTTATTAAATTCTTATATGCTCTTCTGGGATAAATGCTAAATAGCTGACGAAGCATATAGCACTGTAAACCAATCCTGGATTTGGAAAATAATGTGCATGGCGTTGTATTTTTAAATGGATGCAAATATATTTGTTAGCTAGCTCTATTTTTATTAAAAGTCAATATTGCGTGTTGCAATGACCTCGATTATTTGGTTGAGTTCAGTAGGACGTTTGCTCTTGTGCCAATATAACATATATGGAGTGTTTTGTAGTAGTTACCACTTAGCAGAAATGTAAAATGGTGTTGTTTCCCTGGCAAGTTCTGAATCTGTGTTGATTGCATGCCCAAGAAACACGGTTAGCTTTTGGAAACCCTCCGCTCCATAATATAAGACGTTTTAGTAAGCTAAATAGCTTGCTAACGTCTATTATGGTACAGAGGTAGCATGTCGGTACAATCATAGAAGCAAGGTTGAGAAACTTGTTTCCCAAAAAGCTGCTACCAGGGGCTTCGAGTGGTTTGAGCCTTTTCAAGGTCGGTGTTTTGATCATGTGTAAGAAAGTTTCTTGATCTGGTGTCATTTAGTCCCCTGAATTTGGCTTGGTGAAATGCTGTGGGCCTGTTCTGATCAATTGTAAGAAAAACAACTGGTTTCTTGAATGCTGCATATAAGTATTTCTGATTTCGCATCAGTTACACAGAATGTTATCTTAATACAGGAGATTAGTGATTTGGATCACATAAGTATTATGATCATCTGTAGAATACTTATTCTGCTGTTGATGATTAAGATCGAAATGCTGATACTGTGAAGTACTTGATTTGTGCAGTCGAAGATCTATTCATTGAGGTACAAGCATTCTGCATCGCGTTCTCGCGGATAAGAGAGGCAGCTGGTCTGTTCAGGCTTCTCAAATCTTTAGAGTGAAGAAGGTTGTATGATTTATCAGAGACTCGTAGTTCGGCTCTGTAAACAAATTTTCCAATCTGTACATTCATAGTTCTATAGTTTCGTGTTGATCTGCTAACTCCTGTGAGGGTTGTACTTCATAGACAATAGCTCTCCTTGATGTATTAGTTGTCATTAAGTCAGGTTCGGATCATTCCGCCGAATCATTTAAGTGTGGACTTGAGCCGTATCTTTATTAGGTGAGACAAAGTAGCAGTTTACCTTTAGCCTGTTAAAAGATAGCTGAGCAGTGGGCACTGCCAGTTCAATGAGCGACTGCTGCTCAAGTTCTGGCTCCTGAGTACAGTTAATTTAAATCCAGATGTAGAGCGAAGTTTTTATTATCTTATTTGGCGCATTATTGGATACCTTGGTTCTTTTATGTGGAGTTGCTCCAAAAAAGTTGGATAAATGGATCCACTGGCAAAAAAATGTCTGTCCACAGCGACCAACCAGGTCGGGATGAATCACTAGTGTGACGAATCAGGCGTGAGAGCCTCCGTGTATTACATCAAGTGAAATCTTGCTGTGGTAACTCCTACCTGGCTTTTACATCTAAGTTTCTGTTCCGATGCTGACGGAACGGATGGAACCAGATGAAATAACGGGATTGAGACCGGCACAATTGGGTTTTCTGAATTTGATATCTGTGGGCTCGGTCCTTCCGATTACCAACTGCGGCCCTGAGGAGTCTTGACCTTGGAATTCCAATCCATTAGCCTGCTATACAAAACGGGTATGGGTATTTCCAAATGCCAAAAGGAAAAAAAGATACCAGGATTCCTGAAACCTGGCCATTGCTAGTCCGTGTCACAGAAGTTCCACGATCTCCAGCACAGGAGTACGTTTTCGAAAAACAGAATCATAATTTCAAGATTCACTCTAAAAAGTTCTAAAATGGTTAGAAAATATCTTATACTCCCTCCGATACACATTAGTCTGTCGTTGATTTACTTAACTATAAATCATCAACAATTAATATGGACTGGATGAAGTACTTCCTCTGTTCACAGAAGATGTCACAAATTTATATAAATACAGATGTATCTAGACCGTGTCATATCTAGATAAATTTGTGACATCATGGAATATTATTTTTTATTATGATCACAAACCTGTGCGTTTTCTGCAAGAAAGTGCCACATAACTCACTATTCACTAACCGCCATGGTTATTCAGCCGCTTGCGCGTTGGCGTCCGCCAGTCCCGGCACAAGACGAGGCCACCCTCCGGCGACGGCGAACCGACCGAAGAAGAAGGAACATAACATAAGCCGTCGTGATTTGCATCGTACACGCCGCGGTTACCTCCATCGTCATCATGGCATATTGGCATCAGGTCACATGGGAGGCAGAGGGTCAAGCACCGGAGCAAACATGTCGTCCATTACGCAAACATGCCCTCCTGCCATGTGAGCGGCAAGCAGGCAGCGCCCATTCCGTGCTGCCCCAAAATCAGATCTCCATTGCGTCGTCGTGATTCTGTGCACTGTGCAGTGTACGGAGACAGATTCCTGCAGAGTGCACACTTGCATGCGTTAGTGGTAGCTACAGCTCGTGGCCATTAGTGGTGTATGCCTGTATGGGGCTGCTTCAAAACCACCGCTAACAGAGCATCTCCACCGGGTGTCTAAATTGTTTATAGCACCTCCTAATTGGAGTTTCAATTAGAGGTGCCAGACACTTATCTTGTGTTTTTTCCCCTCCCACACCGGCATCCTCTAAACGAAATCCCAAACACAAATGATTTCATCATCATCAAACTCAAAATATACAATTGCCAACTCGACCGGCCATGAATGTTCCGACCAAGTAGTTTCACCGGTCAACACAGCCACGGCCAAGTAGTTTCACCGGCCAACACAGGCACGGCCAACAAAATATGTCTAGACCTCCTCGGCATGGCGACCAAATCATTCTTCCTGTGTGTCGGCATCCTCGGTCCTTTATTTCCTCGCTTTCATGATGCGCACTACCTCCTGGGCAAAATACTCTTACCGTTTCCATGGCCATGATCTTGAGCTCCCGGTTTTCTTGCATCTCCTTGACATTCATCTCTTTCACCCCCCCTTGCCTCTTGCATCTCCTTCACCTTGTGGCCTTGCACAGTGTAGTACATATCCCACCTTTGGGTGTTGGCTTCGTGCATCTTCTCGTTGAGAATGGTGGAGGATGCCATGAACGTGGCAAGAGACTCTTGTAGGGTGGAAGATGCACCGGCGTTGTGTGCCGCCGCCTTTGCCTTCTTGTTTGGACCCCGACATCTGGGTTCGTCGAGGCCACCTTTGCCAATGGACGCACGCAATGCAGTCCATTTTTGATAATCTTGAAGCAAATCCCAACAATGCATGAATTTGAATGGCTTATTCTTGTACAAGCCTTGATACATCGTGATATCTTCCTTCAACTAGATTAAAAGAGACATGTTAGAAGAACAATTTAAACTTTGGTGCATGCCAAAAAGAAGGGAGCTTTTGGTGTAGCATCTTACTACATCGACTTGGTTGGTGCCACTCTTATTTCTTGTCTTCACTTGATCATAAACTCCATGGAACCTATTGACGCCCTCTCGTATGGCCCCCAACGCTTCTCTATAGCGTTCGACTTGCAACCGGTGGCACATTTAGTGGCGGGTACGCCGTCCTCTCGAGGAAGTCTTTGTGAATTCGGGTCCAATACGAATTGCTATTTTGTTGTGCGCCGATGATGGCGTCTTAGGCTTACACCCATCCATACCACACACAAAGCCTCATCCTCCTTTGCCCTCCATGTCTTGCCTCTATTACCCTTCGGCATCTTGATATCGTTGCCGGTTTTAACATCGTACACAAGCTAGCTCTCCTCCTCCTCCTCACCCTCATCATGTCGGCCGTGTCCGCAATCGTCCTGGTTGAGGTCGCCGAGAGGGATCGGGCCACGGATAATATCGCTCATTGCGTCCTAGTTTATGAATGTTATTAAATGCACGATTCAAACTACCGGTGAGATCATTAAATGCACAATTCAAACTACCGGCGAGATCATTAAATACACAATTTAAACTGCCGGCGAGATCATTAAATGCACAATTCAAACGCCGACGAGATCATTAAACGCACAATTTAAACTACCAGTGACATCATGAACTGCACAATTCAAAACGTACCTCGCTAGCCGCCATTCCGCCGAGCACGTATGCGGTGTCAGTTTTCTCCTCACCGAACAGATGGTGCGGCGCTACGGACGCGGGGGCTGCAGATCGACGAAGCGCATGCGAGTCGCTGAAGTGGGCCTCCTGGTTGAGGTCGATTCCGACGTCGTTCACCTCGTCGGGTGAACTGGAGAAGCGCGATGACGACAACGACGGGACGGAAGCCTCGTTGAAGTAGTTCGGGGAAGACGGCGACGATCCCCGAGGATGGCGAGCCGACGAGCTCCCTTGGCTCAGGCCGCCTAGAGATTGGCTGACGAGGATCTCCGCTTCCCTTAATTTCGCGTGACATCGCCGGCCAGCTTGTAAATGGACGCCGCCGACTGCAACAGATCTGCGTCGATCGGCACCTCCACTTCTTCCGCCTTCATCGCTGGCGACTTCATCAGCACGGCCCTCGTCGCCCCCTTTGCCTTGGCGGATTTGCTTTGGGTGGGCTTTCTCCGACCCCCGACACCATCGGAGCCGGCGAGAGGTTGGAACGATGAACTCACCGGCAGTGGCGGCGACGAGGAAGGAGGAGGGGTTGGCGGTGGCGGCGGCGAGGAAGTAGAAGGGGAGGGGTTTGTGAGAATGGAGGGAAGAAGTTTGAGATGTTTTGGCGGCCGGCGCGGCAATGTAGGGGGGAAATTCGCACCATTCGCTTTGTGTGTATGACGACGGGCCATATCTGTCGGAGGCTCGGACCAAACAGTGTTCAGCACCGCGAAGGCAGCCCCCAAAGTTGGAGGCCCTGTTCCTGGTACCGGACATTTTTTGGGCCGGACAAAGGCTTTACGACCCCCCGGTGTGGACGAATTTTTCTGTCCGGCACCCCAAAGGGGCTTTACGGCCCCTTTTACGACGCCCCGGTGGAGATGCTCTAACGTTAACTCGATCGAGGTGTTTGGTTTGAGGGTTGAGTTTGGGTTCATGACCATGTTGCTTAATGAGTGAGCGAGATAACTGACCAGGCTTCTTGGTAAAACTTTAGGCTCCCCTAAAACAGTTGATTGCCATGGCCTCTAAAGTGTCCAAATGTACCGTCACATCCTACGCTAACAGGATGCACTAATCACAGAAATCATCTTTTTTCTGAATCAAGCAAGTTTGTATTATGGTTTTTGACCTGGTTTACGGAGTCATTTTTTCCGTGGTCGAATTTCTTCGGTCATTTCTTGACAATTAATAACATGGAAAGTTTGTTTTGTAAAAACAAAAAATTCGGGAAAGAAGTTTGGGATTTTCTTTCCAGCATCGTTCAGCTCATCACACATGGTCAAGTTGCTCTAGAGATAGCCTTGAGACAAAGTGTGACTGGTTCCATGTTTTCGGAATCGAATACTTGGTTATTTTTCTCCATCTTCTTTTTTCTCAAAAAAAAAAAAAAAACAATATTCAGCAGAGCAAAATGCTTTGTGTTCCCTGCAAAGAGCCAACGCACCCACTGATGGAAGCTTATCACACTGCCTCCTCATGTTGGCATGCTTAGCGGCCTAACTGTATTCATGATCCAGTTCAATGCATCGTGTGCAAGTTGATTGTATAAAATAGAGGAACCTCCAGTCCCTGGAGAAAAGCCATAAGGTACACAGCTTTATTACCAATTATCAAGGCTATTATCGAGCATGCTGCGTGTGCAGTTGCGTTGATGCTTATCCTTGCGAGCTGAAGTGGCTACTATTATCTGCGTGTACCTTTGGCATGGTTTTTTTTGATATTTCTCCAAATGGTGTAAGTGTCTCCAATAGAGAAAATAAAATAAGGTCTATATTAGTGAAACTCGGGGTTTAGTGGCTTTAGCCAGCCAAGTAAACATGGCGTTTTCTGCAACTATATCACTGTATATAAACCTGGGATTGTGTCAAATTTCAGAGAACGTCTGGCTGAGAGCTAATGTGTAAAATATTTGCTGCTAAACTCGCCTCAGGTTAACTAACAAAATCCGTAGCATGACTTCGGGGGCTTTGCAGTTGTAGGGTGTTGGGAGCGTTTGTTTGTCAGCCTAGGTGATCATGGAGATTCATACTTTGAGAGTGATTTTGTTGTGACGGTCTGGTCCAATTTTCCGTTAATTAACTGAGCAATTCTCTTCTTCTTAATTAATGGATGGGTAAAATATTTTGCCTCTATTTCAAAAAAGAAAAAGAAATTTTAGCTACAACTTTCGTGCTCATGACATATGGACTCGATCCAATTGCAAGGAAATATACCTTGCCAAACGTGTGGTCACATGAAGTGAGGCAAAATGGCTCTTAGATAGGGATGCAGGCGGAGGCGGAGTCCGCTGGTCCACTTCGTCGGCGCCGCTCCAAATGGCTAAACGGCTTGGCGGACAGCCCGTAGAGTTTAAACGGCTGTCATGGACACGTTCGTCCAGCCTGTTAGATCCGTCTCGTCCGCTAGCCCAACATCTTTAGAGCATTTCCAACAGACGCGCCAAAAACGCCGCGCGCGCGAAATACCGGCCGTTTCCCGCGCGCGGGGCCGGTTCGCGCTCTCCAGCAGACGCGGGAAAGTTCTGCCGCGCGGGAAAACGGTCCACCGCGCTGGACGAAGCGGCACGCGCGGCGTCATATATAGCGCCGCGCGTCCAGCGCGCCGGACACAAACGCGCCACGCAACCAACTCTCTCTCTCCCGCGTCGCTCCGGATACTTCCACTCCTTTCCCCACCGCCACCCGCGCCGCGCCGCCGCGCCGCCGAAGCCAATCTGGCTACCGCGGCGTCCGCGCGCGCCCGAACGGCACCTTCACGTCGGAGATCCGGTCCGGCGAGGGGCGCGTCCAGCTCGGGACGTTCGAGACGGCGGTGGAGGCCGCCCGCGCGTACGACGCGGCGGCGTGGGCGCTCGGCCGCTCGCGCCGCCAGATGAACTTCGACGACTGCCGCAACGCCGAGGAAGCGCGCAACATGGCGCCGGAGCCGCGCCTCGTCACCGACGAAGACCGCCGCCTCCACCGCCGCCGAGCGATGCTCAGCCTCGTCGCGGAGCGGGACCAGCGCGCGGTCGCGGACTGGTACCGGAGCCACCCGCGCGAACACCAGCTCGAGGTGGAGCACTGGAGCATCACCGCGGCGGAGCGGCAGGCCGAGCGCCGCGAGTATAGGGAGGCGCGGCGCGTGGCGAAGGCGGCGGCGGAGGCCGAGCTCGCGGCAGGCCGCGCGACCTGGCCCGCCGGCGACGAGCGGTGGAGCGCGCTGGAGGACGCAATCTCCGACGACACCGCCTCCGATTCCTCGGACTTCGAGTTCTAATAAGTTGTAGTTTGTATTAGGTGAAAAATCGTCAAATCTATCGAATTAAGTTTAAAATCGTTTAAATTTGTGTTGTTTGTATTTATTTTATTGCAAAATTTGACTCTGGAGCGCGTTTTTTACGCGTCTGTTGGAGCCCTGCGTTTCAGCGCGCCATAGTATCGCGCGGCTGGAAAAGCAAAACGGGAGTGTGGTGAGTTTTTACGCTGGAAACGGAATATGGCGTGCGGCGCCGAAGTGCCTCTGTTAGAGATGCTCTTACACACAGCTTCGCACGAACAGCGCAACACAGAATTTCCGTCTGGCCGTCGCACGAACAGCGCATCGCCGAAGGGCGCACCATGCAGCTAGCGGATTGCCCGTGTCTGCCCGCCGGACGTAGCAAATAAAATAATTAGCGGACGCAGCGGCAGTAATCAAGCGATTAACTGTTTACGGACGAGGCGGAAATCGACGGACGCGCCGCGGACTCGTCCGCCTGCATGCTTACTCTTAGATGTATTTGCCTTCGAGATGAACGGTAAATTTGTAAAAAGACCTAAACTGTAAGAAAAAAAAGTTATATGCATAAATAATCACACACACACATTTGCACCCTGAGAGTAAAAACAAACAATTTTCAATGCTCCACAAAAGCGAAATTTTAGTCACTAAATTTATTTTTCCACAAGAGACACAAAGATCAATTGTAAATTGACAAGAAAAGTCTATAATATTTACATCTCGTTTAGAACATACTACAGTAGCTTTTTCCGCACCTCTGGATTTCCGCTGAACACACGCAAATCTTTGAGGCGCGGCAAAGTGCGGCAATTGTATATGACACTGAATTTTTTCATGCCCTTGCACAGTTTGTTAATGCCTCTCTCTCCCTAAAAGGAAGATAAATATTCAGTTACAAGAACAAAGACTACATCGACAATCGGCCCAATTTGACAAGTTGACTAGCTAGCGCTGATCCCGTACATGGTCGTATTTAGCCAAAAGCAAGTAACCTAACAAAGTTAGCGGGATGGAACGAATTGTTAAATTCCTTGGGAACTTTGGCAACTTTGTGTTCGATAGTGACCAACAGCGATACTGAGTCGATCGAGGGAGAAGCTTTGTGCTGCTTCCAAAAGGCGATGCAATACCAACCGCTGGGCTCGTTTGGCTTAATTTTGTTCCATCATCCTTACCCTGTACGGTGCCGGATCAAGCAAGTAGAGATCTCAACTTTTTCGTCTCATGAAACTCTACGCGTACCACATGGCTAAACTGCGGCTGTGATCACGAGATTAATTCCGTAGCTGCCTTTTTCTTAAGCACAATGCAAACTGAAGCACTGGCCGGCCATGCTCCGTGCATACATGTGCCCAGCAGCGGCAAACATGTCGATCGCTGGTAGATTTCATCCATGTGCTTCTCCAATTAATTCCCTAAACGCGCGGTTCTTCTGAAGCTACTCACCATTTTTTGCTTCTAGTTTTATTCCCCCGTGGTCGGCTGATGCCGCTACAACTGCTGCTAGCTGTTGCCTAGTTAGATTAAGTTAAACGACATGATCAAGACATTTTTGACTCGTTAGATTCGTTGGGTGATATTCCATTTTGAGTCAGTCAAGTTTGGATGGATTAAAACCCGCAGGATCCGTGAGAATATGGCACGTGGTGCGTGCTCACAATGCCACGAGTGCGTTTACTTCCTTGGTAACTGTGAAAACGGTTGTCGAATATTTTGGGGTTTTCCATGACCTGTTATTGTACTGCTCTCTGGTATATGGCGCTTACTTATTCACGGTATGGCAACAGGACAAGATAAGTTTAGACTTTGACCCATACTTGATTTCTAACCCATATAAATAAGCACTTCAATAAATAAAAATTAGCATACAAAAAGGATACATTAAAATTATAGAAGGGGACATAGCCCACCGTGGCCATTCAGAGAAGCTCCGCCCCTGAGTCTATCACCACTTGATAGTTAGCCTTACATTTGGCCACATGATTTGAAATTGGCATTCCATTATTATTTTGGACTACATGTTTTTTCGAATAAAAGAACTGCTGAAACCTTCATAGATTACACATAATTCACGTATATTTTAATCTTACATGGATAACTACTTGACACTTCAAATCAGCCACTTGAAATAATACTGAACTAATATATGTCGTCACTCGTCATCCGATCAAGTCAAATCAATTCCAATCAGATGACGAGCTACTCCAGTTGGAGTAGAGTTAGGAGAATTAATTCTTCTATGCTGTTCCAATTGGCGTCTACTGGAGATTGATGGAACACAAGGACAGTGCCATCTCTATTTATATATTTAAATGGTGTAATTCATACTGACATACGTGTTCTCTTCGCCTCCCACTCACAAGTGTTTGTTCCACAGCTACAAACTGATATCACACATTAATAATTTCGGCACAATATAACGCGTAGTACCCTACGCATGTATACGTCGTACATTGGGAGGCGAAGATGAGATCTAAACAAAGGTGGTTGAGGTTTGTTGTGTGCACTTGCATTTGTATTAGGAGACCAAGGAGCATTCAAGGATCTAAATGGTCTCCATGTCCGTCCATCACCGTTTTATTCTACCTTTGTCAAGCACATGCTGGGGTGTTGTAAAGTCTCTGCACTACTCAAGCAAAAGTTCCCTGTTCGCTGAGTTGATGGCATTAGATTCTGGTTAGTGTTGTATCAGGAATAGTGCGAAAAATGTCGCAAAGTTAATTACCGCGCTGGTATTAGGTTCTGATTGCACAGATTAGCGCGGAGTTTGTCAATGTTTAGTTATGGTTTCATGTGTCCATACACTTACTAGTTGAATTTGGCGTGGCGTCACGCCACGCCCTTGGTGTTTTTTTTTTGTTTTGTACAAAAAATATATTTTTTTTTGTTCACAAAAATGTGGGATAAATTGGAATGTTGAAACATGTTTCTATTTTGTTGTGAATAGGTAGCATTTTTTTTGTGAGCATTTTTTTTGATATATTTTGTAGAATATTTAAATATTTAGTGGTTTAGAATGTTCAGACATGTTTGTATTTCGACGTCAATATTTAATTGAAATTAGAAAAATCCGTCTGAATTTGATTCCACATTTGGGAAAAGTTTATTTGTGTGGTGTTGAAATATTGGCGAAATTGAAATGTTCAAATATGTTTGTATTTTTTTGGTATGAGTACATAGTTTTTTTTTGTTGAGCATTTTCGACATATTTTTATGAAATATTGGAGTATTGTTTTTTGTTTTGTTATGATTAGGTATTTTTTTTACCATTTTGTATATGTTTTGCATAATGTGCAAATATTTAGTAGTTTGAAATGTTCGGATTGAATTTTTGAAGGTATTTATACTTATTGAATTCAATTTGAAAGGAAGCCACAATTAGACAATTAGAGCAAATGAATTTGCATTTTTTTCTCGAAATATTTTTTGTATTTGGTTTTTAAATGAAGTGACTATTTTGTTTTTTGTTTTCCAATTTTGTGAAATTTGAATGGATATCATATGCCATAAGTATTTTTTTTGTTGCAAGTATTCTTTCGTCATTTTTGTGAGTATCGTGGTGTGAATAATGAATTTGCATTTTCTCTGGAAATATTTATGTATTCAAATGGTTATTTTTTCTTGAGTATCATGGTGTAAATAATTAAATTCTGGAAGTGTGCATTTGTAAAAGGTTTTTGGTTTTGTTTTCAACTTTGTGAGTACCGTGGTGTAAACAATTTAATTCTGGAAATGTGCGTTTTATTTTCAATTTGAACGGAAGTTTGTATTGTTGAGTTGTTTGAATGCCATTTTTCGAATATATTTCCCTTTTACAATTTTGTGGAGTTTGGTTGCATTTGATTTGGAAGTGTTTGTAATCTCTTTTTATTTTAATTCAATTCAGAAGCAAGCATGCGTAATATGTTTATATTGTTTGTTCAATATTTGATTAAATGCAGTTATTGATTTTATAGTATTTATCATTTTCTGGCAATTTTCTGAATAAGTGGGACCCACTAAATGTAGTTACTATTTTGTTTTTTGTTTAACAATTTTGTGAAATTTGAATTGCAGGTATTGTTGCGTCATTTTTGTGAGTATCATGGTGTGAATAATTAAATTCTGGAAATGTGCATATTTAAAAGGTTTTTGGTTTCCAATATGTTTAATTTTTGAAGGTACTTATACGTATTGAATTCAATTTCAAAGGAAGCCACAATTACACAATTAGAGCAAATGAATTTGCATTTTTTTTCTCGAAATATTTATGTATTCAAATGGTCATTTTTTTTGAGTATCGTGGTGTAAATAATTAAATTCTGGAAATGTGCATTTTTAAAAGGGTTTTGGTTTCTAATCTGTTGAATTATTGAAGGTATTTATACTTATTGAATTCAATTTGAAAGAAAGCCACAATTAGACAATTAGAGCAAATTCAATTTGAAAGGAACCACAATTACGCAATTAGAGCAAATGAATTTGCATTTTTTTCCCGAAATATTTATGTATTCAAATGGTCATTTTTTGAGTATCGTAGTTTTTGGTTTCTAATCTGTTGAATTATTGAAGGTATTTATACTTTTTGAATTCAATTTGAAAGGAAGCCACAATTAGACAATTAGAGCAAATGAATTTGCATTTTTTTCTCGAAATATTTTTTGTATTTGGTTTTTAAATGAAGTGACTATTTTGTTTTTTGTTTTCCAATTTTGTGAAATTTGAATGGATATCATATGCCATAAGTATTTTTTTTGTTGCAAGTATTCTTTCGTCATTTTTGTGAGTATCGTGGTGTGAATAATGAATTTGCATTTTCTCTGGAAATATTTATGTATTCAAATGGTTATTTTTTCTTGAGTATCATGGTGTAAATAATTAAATTCTGGAAATGTGCATTTTTAAAAGGTTTTTGGTTTGTAATATATTGAATTCTTGAAGGTATTTATAATTATTGAATTCAATTTGAAAGGAAGCCACAATTATACAATTAGAGAAAATGAATTTGCATTTTTCTTGAAATATTTTTGTACACAATTTTTTTTAATGCAATGTCTATATTGCTTTTCCTGCAAATTTATGGATTTTTTTCACGAAATATTTATGTTTTTGAAGGTACTTATACTTACTGAATTCAATTTGAAAAGAAGCCACATTTACACAATTAGGGCAAATGAAGTTGCATTTTCTCTCGAAATATTTATGTATTCAAATGGTTATTTTTTCTTGAGTATCATGGTGTAAATAATTAAATTCTGGAAATGTGCATTTTTAAAAGGTTGTTGGTTTCTAATATGTTGAATTCTTGAAGGTATTTATACTTATTGAATTCAATTTGAAAGGAAGCCACAATTATACAATTAGAAAAAATGAATTTGCATTTTTTACGCAATTAGGGCAAATGAAGTTGCATTTTCTCTCGAAATATTTATGTATTCAAATGGTTATTTTTTCTTGAGTATTATGGTGTAAATAATTAAATTCTGGAAATTTGCATTTTTAAAAGGTTTTTGGTTTCTAATATGTTGAATTCTTGAAGGTATTTATACTTATTGAATTCAATTTGAAAGGAAGCCACAATTATACAATTAGAGAAAATGAATTTGCATTTTTCTTGAAATATTTTCGTACACAATTTTTTTAATGCAATGTCTATATTGCTTTTCCTGCAAATTTATGGATTTTTTTCTCAAAATATTTATGTATTTGGTTTTTAAATGGAGTGACTATTTTTTGTTTTTTGTTTTACAATACTGTGAAATTTGGATGGATATCATATGCCATAAGTTTTTTTTTTAGTTTTTTTTAAATCGAATCCACATTTAGGAGATACGTTTTTTTAAAGTTTAATGTAAATCAAATCGGTAATTAGAAGTTTTTTTTAAACAATGTTTAGAAGAAGCATATTTTTTTTTCTCCCGCTCGATGGAGTGGACAAATTTTAAAAGGTAACCAGAGTTTCGAAATATTCAAATCTGAATCTTTATTATACGGCATGAGTATTATTTTTAAGATTAATTTAAATGAAATCCATAATTAGAAGTTTTTTTATTGGTTAAATAATATTTAGAAGAAGCGTTTGTTGTTTTAAATCTATTAAATTTTGCAGCATTTGACAGCAAAAAAAAAAAAGGAAAAACAACTGACGCCTGGGGCCTCTGTGACGTCGTGCTGACGTCACAGGGGCAGAGCAGGCCGCGGCGGCGCGCCACGGCACTCTGGGACGCGCGCGTGGCCGCTCCCGACGCGCCTGGTCGCGGGAAGCCCGTAGGCGGCGGCGCCGCCTCGTTTTGGTCGCCGGAGCGGCCGCGGCGGCGTCGAACGCGGCGGAGGGCAGCGGGTGCGGCGGCGGCGATTCCCGCGCGTGCGCGGCGTCTCGACGGCCGATCTGCGGCGAGGAGGGAGAGGCGGCGGCGGCGAAGCTGGTTCTGTGCTTCGATCCGAGCGGGGAGCGGCGGAGAGGCGACGGCGCGCGTCGGCGGCCGCGGCGGCGACCTCCGCGTCGCGGGAGAGAGAGGGAGGAAGGGGACGGTCTGCGGTCATTTTGCAGAGAAGCCCTTGAGTTTTTGCGAAATGGCAAATAGGTCCCGTTTATTGCAAGCAGCTTCAAAACCGGCTGGGAGGACGACCCCGTCGGTCGGTTTCTTCACCGAACATACCCCAATATGCTAAAACTGGAGTCGTTTTCGTTTTAGAAATTGACTCCAATACTCCACATCAACCCCGTCGGTTGTGAAGATGAAACCGACTTTCATATTGTTTACATCTATTAACACACTAAAGTAGTGTTTTTGTGCAATGTACATTAATTGTTGCTAGTTTTTTTTTCTACCCTTCTTATCTTCAATTTATACTCGGTGCACTACTTATTTTCTGCAAATTTGTACAAGATGGATAGCATAAATTCAGTTAATTGGTTCTATGGAATACATCAGGTAACATAGAACCTCAACAATTGGGCAACAAAACATGTGGTAGAGCTTAGCTACTCCCCTGTTTGGTTAGGCTTATTTCTGGCTTTTAGACTTTTGGCTTATAAGTCACAAAAGCACCTAAATAGGTGCTTTTTACTTTGGCTTTTAGCTTTTAACTGGACATTGTTGTATGCTGATATAAACCAAAAGCCAAAATCAAAAGCACCTACTTAGGCCCAGTTCTTTTGCCAGCTTAAAAAATAAGCTGCCCCCTCCCCAGCTTTTTCTATAAGCCACCCGGCTTATTACTTGGAGCTTCCAAAGTAGTTATCCTATAACTAAACTAGAAGCTCCAAGTAATAAGTTGGGTGGCTTATAGGAGAAGCTGGGGAGGGGCCAGCTTATTTTTTAAGCTGACAAAAGATGTTTTTGTGGCTTATAAACCAAAAGTCTAAAAGACAGAAATAAGCCTAACCAAACAGGGCCTAAGCAAGTAAAGAAAAGTAGCACTACCTTAACACATCCAAACTATATATTGTAACTTTTGTAAACCGGGTTAATGTTGTATTACCTAGAAGCCTATAATTAGCGCCTTCTCGGCCTATTTTCATCTAGAAAGAAGGAGAAGAAGACCGTACATTGCTTTAGCTATTCAAGTTTTCATAACATACATTTTTTCCCTGGCTCATATAATTAAAACTCTTAGAGATAACAATAGCCGGGACCATCGATCTGATTGTGGCTAACAGTTGGTGCATCCTAGTTTATTTAAAAAAATGCAGAGAGTATTTTGTGCCAAACAGCTGTGCCCTGGCTATGATCCTATCCACACAAAGGGTTAAGAGATCAATATGAAACACTTACATGAATTAGATTAACACTCCCATGCATATGATCTGGCAGATAAAAAAATTGCACGCACGTTGCCTGGGACGCATCACCTCACCGTCGTCGGTTAACACATGTTTCTGGTCTAATCATAGATGGAGTGGTGTAGGCGTGCGAATGATTGGTGCTCAGATCCTGGCCGTGCATCCGTGGTGGTCTCTAATTGCAACACCATGGCCACTTTTATAAGGCACAGCCTGTACCTGATGCACACCTCTTCATGCATGTCTTCCACATAGCAGATATACAGCAGGCCGGCCTCTCGTCACGTCTCTTCAATTATTTGTTGCTCAAGTAGAGTAGGGTTAGGGTAGGAGTGTGGCATCAAGATTCTGAGCTCAGATCCCGAGGATAGATCACTGATGAAATTTGTTAGAGGTACACCCGGTTGAGAAATTAGGTCTTGGGTTTGATGTTGCACTGGTTCTTCGATTTGTTTGAGCAACCACTTTTATGTTCGATTTCGTGATTGTACGATATGGTAATGTGGTAACGATAAAATGATAATACGTTGTTTACTATTGTCTCTAACATGTAAATGAACACCCGTACCATCATCTTCGTCTTTGTAATGTGCTCAATTTGTACTACTGCACAATTAGATACAGCTACCAATTACTTCCCATGTCCAATTATATAAGACGTTTTGATAAATTAAATTAACCTGGAAAAACCTCTTATATATTGGTGCTGAGGGAGTAACTTTTGGCAGTTCTGAGACAACAAAAAACATTCTTAAGTCATTATCAGACCTCATGATTTGTGCAAGTGCAGAAGAGACAATGTACTCTTGATCTATCACTTATCGACCGGTAAATAACTATCTATAATCGGATAAGCCATATCATGTATGATTTTAAAACCCATCAACTAACGAAGTCATAGAATGTGTTAAGACGAATGCACATATTTCGATGCTATGTAATGAACACATTGATTTGCCAAAAAGCCAACAAAGGTTTTGCGGAAAACCTACACAAGCACTCTCATAGTCACACAACCTCTAGAAAATTTGTGGAGCAACACGTTTTTCACACAACACTGAAGTTTAAAAGTCCATCGTGGTATCAACGGAAATCATAAGAGCATACATTTTTCTTGGTAAAGAACATTTTATTAAAATCATAAGTTAACTTCACGCTGATACAATTAATAGGAGATTACACCCGGCATCCATAAGAACATATATGCCATCTAATTTGTGTGTTCATGTAGCATAGAGTGCACTCTGCAGTCTGCATTCCAATCATTCAGGAATCAGGACACATCTACACTTGGTTGTTACAGCAGAGGCAGAGTCATACCAAGAAGAAACGAACATACTACTATACAAAATCTCAGAGCAGAGGCAGTGGCGGCGATACTATATAAACCACCGGTCCGCTTCTCCACCAAGGCACCAACACATCCACATCTCGAGCTCTCTTGTGCTCAGCCAAGAAACCAGGACAAGCAGGACATCACAGAACTCAATAATCTCAACATGAAGAAGCCATCGACCCTTCTCCGATCCATCTCCACTCGCCTCTCCTCGCGTCTGGCGCCGTCTCCGGCGGTGACTCCCTGGCCGCCGGTGCGCTCCGCCTACGACCGCTGGCTGGCCGCCGAGATCGATGAGCTCCGTGCCGACCCGCTCGCCCCGTGCACCAGCGCCGCCTGGCTTGGCCGTGCCATCGGCCTCGCCGTGGCCGCGCAGAGACGGCTCGTCGCAGTAGCCGCGACGACTGCTCCAGCCTCCGGCATTGACCGCAAGACCATCGACGAGTGCGTGGAGGACACGGCCGAGCTGCTCGACGCGTGTGCCGGGCTCAGGGGCCGGCTCGACCAGATCAGGAGCCACGCCTCGTCCATGCGGATGGCGCTGCACTGGCTCGAAGGCAGCGGCGGTGGCGCGGCTACCGCTCGGCGCCGCGCGGCCGCGGCGTTCGCGGAGTGCGAGGCCGTGGAGCGGCGGTGCGGGGCGGAGCTCGCCAAGTGCGGGTCCAACCTCCGAAAGCTCGGCGAGAGGGCGCTGCACACGAAGCCGCACTCAGGTGGCAGGGCGCAGTGCGAGGAGTCCCTGGCCGGCGCGCGCGCGGCGGCGCTTCTCGCCGTGGGAGCCCTCGGCGTCGCGCTGGCGTTCAGGCCGCGCCGCTCCGTGCCCGGCATCGCGCACGCTGGCGGCGGCAAGGGCGGAGAGGCGACGCCGTGGGAGTGCGCCCTCCAGGACGTGCAGAAGCACGTCAAGGAAGTGTACGAGCGCCGAAGGAAAGAGGGCGTGCCATGTATGGCCGAGCTCGAGGCCGCGGCGGCGGACAGACGGACGGTGAAATGCGCACTGACCACGGGCGGCCGGCAGTTGCCGGAGGCTGCGGTTGCGGCGGCCAGGAGGAGGTGCGACGAGCTGGAGGAAAAGGTGTTTGTGCTCGAGGAGAGCATCGGCGAGCTTCACAGGGAGCTCATAGGCGTTAGGATGGTGCTCTTGGGGTGGTCGCAGACAGCTAGAGGCCACGAGGCTCTCAGGTTGTGAAGGATCACTGAACCGAACCACTGCAAAAAAATGCTCATAGGAATTAGTCGATGTACATATGAATTTTGAGAGGATTTTAGAATCTCATTTTTGTGTCTGGACTCTTGGTGGATTGAAATTAGTTTCGTCATGTACACATACTATGGTCAGCTTTTGATCATGTACCAGTATGACATCCTCTTGAGATCAACGTTGCTTGAGATTTCAAGACACAAATCTCATGGTGTCGCCATCCTTGTCTCCGGCAAGCTCCATGACCGGACAAGCTATGTCAAATGGAAGAGCGCCACAATTGGCAAAGCAGTTATGGTCGGGCCGTTGCGCAGCAACTTGCTCCTCTCGAGAAACAATACATTTGGCTCCTCACGACAATGTGGAATGTGCTCTTCACTGGATGAATTCTGCGATTTATGTTGCTACCGTCTAAGCATCATCGAACCATATACTCCATACTCCTTCCGTTTTAACTTACTCCAAACATCTTATAGACGGAAGGAGTATGGACTATATGGTAGAAGCTATTAATATCGAGTATATGATATTAATAGCTTTCCTCTAAATCAGATGTACTCCCTCCGTTTCTTTTTACTCTGCATATTAGGATTGTCTTAAGTCAAACGTTTTAAAGTTTGACCAAGTATATAGAATAAAATACCAACATTTCCAATATCAAATTGATATAATATAAAACTATATTTCATTGTGAATCGAATGACATTGGTTTGATACTACGAATGTTGATATTTTTTCCTATAAAATTGGTCAAACTTTAGCGAGTTTGACTTCAGACAAGTCTAATATGCAGAGTAAAAAGAAATAGAGGGAGTATCTAGAAGCGTTTTATGTTTAGATTAACTCATTTTAGTGTGTACCTATTCCATATTAAAATCTCCAAATATCTTAAAATTCGGGAGGGATGAAGTAACTTTTAGTTGGCCCGCTAGGGGCATTTTCTGCATTCTAAAGCGGAGACGATGAGAAATGAGTTTCTAGGGTGCACAGGATCTACCGTATGGTTTCACCTTGTTTCATTGCATATCAATTGGTGCATTTTTTAAATGATACTTGGTGAAATATTCAAGCATGAATCTTGAAGCACCAAATCAATGGGTGAAACATGCAAGGTATATACTGTGCACACCAGAAATATCGCGGTCGGGATAATGAATGCATTTGAAGAGAAGAAAACCAAGAACGTACTCAGTATCTGGTATACTAGAGTTTTTTTTGTTGTGTACACCCGGATGTTATACATTTTTGTGGAAGGTATAAGAATTGTGAAAAAAAGTTACCATGCCGTGAGACATATACCTGCAATGCTGAAACTTTTGAAGCTAAAAGTTGAAACACAACTTGAGAAGTAACTGAGTAAATAGAAAAAAGTCATTTTGACTCCTGAGCTCGAGTAATCCTTTTATTTGAAAAAAAATCAAAATCTATAATTACATGTTTAAAAAAATCTGAAAACATTTCTGGGCATAGTCAGTAATCTATCCTACAAGCATGCAAAATTACAATTAAAAATTATTTACATTATAGGTTACACAAAAATCACAAAATTTTGTATATTTTGAGATTGAAGTGTGTATACTCAAATCTGGACATTTGTCATTTTTTGTGTAGCTTAAGATATAATGTATTTTAAATTAAGATTGGCACGTTTGTGAGATACATCATGGACACTTGCATGATTTTATTTTTCTAAATTTTAAGAACTTATAATTTTTTTAATTTCTTTAAATGAAGAGATCTCCATAGCTCGGGAGCCAAAAATCTCCACTCAAGGCTAGCTAATTTTAATTTCGGCAACATAGAACTATCAACAGTGCAATTTTATTTTGGTTTCTCAACTTGTGTTTTGAATCTTGAGTTGAAATATTATAGTGTTGCATTTGTGTTGTTCCAATGAACTCTATTTTTTTATAATGATTCAAAGTTTCCAAACATGTAAACAGATCCGGTGCACCAGATACGTTCTAAAGCTCCTCATGGTCCTCGTGTCCTCTTTTGTGGAGAAGTTGTGGGGCCATGAAAGTGCATCTATGCTCCCAAGTAGGTTTTGATGATTAATCACAATAAACTAACTACTTAAATGAGATTAAGCTTTGGAACTTAAACCATAGATGAAATTTGGCACTTGCTCATAACGTTCTGATAATTTACATGGGTAAGTTTCAACTCAATATCTATGTGCATTATATTTTTTCAAGATCTTACAACTTAAACATGTGTTTTCCAGGAAGATCTCAAAGTGTGTGAACCGAAGCCTTTATTTTCTTGGCATGGGTCCTATAAAGAGATTTGGCTGTTGATGCAGATTTTGAGTCCGTTTATGCATGCTAAAACACTAGTTTTAGCATAGGATTTGCAGATGGGGGATTGAGACTCGATGACCAAGATTGGTGACATATATCTATCAAAATAGTCAACTGCATGTGCACTGGAAGGCCGCTTTGAGAAAACAAAAAGTACTTACCATATTTACAAGCACAAGGATATGAATTTTCACCACCGATGCATGTTCAACAGTGCAACAAATCATTGGTTATTGAAGACCGACTAGTGCTATTGTGTATGTGGAAGGCATGCATGGCGAGGTGTGCATCCAGTACAGGCTGTGCCTTACAAAAGTGGCCATGGATGATAGCTGCTGCAGTGAGAGACCACCACGGATGCAGGGCCATGATCGGTCGCGATTTGGTGCCAATTATTATTCAAGCTACATAGGGATCATCCATGATTAGACCGAACCATGCATGTGTTAACCCTGCATCCGTGTCTCGCTGATGTGTCCCAAGCATCATGGTATTCTATAATTCTCACTTGGTTAGCTTAGGGAGTGTTGTAGAAGATAATTAAAGATATGAAAGAGTAGTGCGTATACCTCTGTTTGTGTGGATAAGACCACTTAGACAGAACACACACAGCTGTTTGTTGGCAGAAATGCAGTGTAGTTTTGTATAAACTAATTAACTAGCTAGCTAGTCTGCATCAATTTTTTTTTTTTTTTTTTTTTGATATGGAGTCTGCATCAATTGTTGGCCACAAGCAGATGGTCTCTGCTTCTATTTTGTGTGTTGTGTATTTCACGGGCAAGGCTGTAAACCTCCATACTTGAAAGGCAATATACGATCATGTGCACTGAGATCTGGGAAATATGTGGTGTATATGGGTGCACAAATTAACAACCCACACAGGAAGGAGTCTTGTCACTTTGTCTTAAACCCAGTTGACCCCATGCCGCTTTGCTTTTCTTGAGCAAGTAGGGAGTAAGCTAATTTAAACCACATGTGTTTGTATTCGCTATCATTGGTGTTCTGTTTTGCATGAAGCTCCCAAAAAATAAACTAATATATAGTGTCCAATTTGTAATTTTTTATAGAAAAAGTGTGACACCCTAGGTCCACCAGAGTGTGTTGCAAATAGTTTTGGCAACTGGTTGCGAGGAATTAAAGTCATGAGTAGAATTATCATACGAGTGGGAGTGGTTGTCTTATTATGGTCACTACAGTTATGTAGAAATGATATGAGTTTTAGTGCTAAAAATCCATCTACTTTGGCGGTTATTTTTCAGTGTACGCACAAGCTCCGTTAGTGGTATTTTCAGAAAATACAGGAGCATCGTGTTGAATATATGAGCAATTCAGCATATGATTTAATCCGACGAAATAGGAAACTATTCATGACTGGAACAACGATTAATATAGTAAACATGTGATCTGTTATAACCGTAGATAAACAGATCCAATCTATAGCCAATGGTATAAATACGAACTGCAGTAAGATGTCAAAGAGAAAGAACAGAAACACGTACACTGCAGCGGGAGTGGAACCGCTGGCCCCGTTGGCGTTGAGGTTGTCACCCATGTCGTCGATGAAGAGGTTGCCGATGTCGGGGAAGAAATTGTCGTTGGGAAAGAAGTCGCAGCCAGTAGTCGCGCGAGTGCGCTCCCCAAAAACCTGATAGCCTCTCTCCCGTACAAGATCACGAGAGGCGGGGTTCCGGAGGCCTACTGTCCCGCCTAGCGGTGTACGCCGGAAGACGGGATGGAGAAGACTTGGAAAACGGCGGCGCAAGGTTCTGGAACTGGAACGATGAGAGACCATATGTTCGCACAGAGTCGGCTAGGGTTCGCTCAGCCTGTATATATAGTGTGAGTCGGGTAGGACGTGGGCGCAGCCCCACGTTCGAGTCGGTAACAGCCCCACGATCCAAAAGAATCGGAAACGGCTGAGTGATTAACGCGTCCGTTAATTACTAATTAATTGACTCATTAATTTTCCCGAACAGCAAAAAGATAGCCATCGGCTCGCCTCATTTCCGCAACCCACGGCGCGTCGTGACATGTCATGACGAGGCGAGGCGTGGCGAGGCGGGCGGCGGAGGAGGAGCGCGCGTGTGGCATTCTCTTATTCTCTCTCTTTTCTATGCTTATACAAGTGCTAGTAGAGCTCACCTTATAAGTTGATGCAACTCTCATCCAAGTAGCTGTATGGGACTAAACTTTAGTCCACCACTTACATGCACGAATGGGCCATGAGAATTTCATAATTTATTAGGCTATTGGGCCAATGGCCCACTAGTAAACACTAGTAAATTCCAACAATCCCCCACAAAGTCTCATTGGCTCATGTCATCATTTAAGTTCCAAAACATTGTTTATATACCGATGCTTAGTGGAGACTGTTAAGTTGAACTTACACTTAGAACATTACGCTACACTAGTTCACAAATTAATAGTGGACTATGTCTTGAAATACAAGTTTTCTGCGATACTAGATTCACATAACGTCTAGACCGATACTAGGCTGCTGCAAGGCTTCCCCGCGGGTGGAGGTTATACGTCATACTCCAAAGCCTTTCATGAGCTTACTAGAGAGAATCCAACTCTCATAGACTGCGACGTTTAACAGTCAGACTCATATAGGTGTGTTCCTCAAAAGATGCTCTGTAGGGCAACATCTTCGCTTATAGAAGTAAGTCAATCGGAACACATTAAGATAAATATCAACCTGCCATACAGATCAGGAACATGAGAGTATTGCATCTGAGTGGGATAAATAATATTAAGGAATACTCTCCTCCCAGCTGACCAACAGCTTGTCTCCCACTTCTACTTCACGGGATCTCCGATCACATAGAGTAGGTTACCACTGTGGACAACTCACAAAGTGGGTCTCAAACCCATTTCCTTAGATGCATTATCTATCACATTACGTGATAGACCCTTTGTGAAGGGATCTGCCAAATTTTTAGACGTTTGAATATAATCCAACGTAATAACTCCGGAGTTCTTTAATTTTCGAACAGATTTCAATCTCCTCTTCACATGTCTTGATGACTTCATATTATCCTTCGAACTGTTTATCTTAACAATCACAGTTTGATTATCGCAGTTCATAAGGATGGCGGGTATTGGTTTTTCAACCACAGGTAAGTCCATCAAGAGCTCACGAAGCCACTCTGCTTCAACAGTGGCTGTGTCTAGTGCTGTGAGTTCTGCTTCCATAGTTGACCTGGTTAAAATGGTCTGCTTGCAAGACTTCCAAGAAACAGCGCCACCACCAAGTGTAAAAACATAACCACCGGTGGCCATAATCTCATCAGCATCAGATATCCAATTTGAATCACTATAACCTTCCATTACCCTTGGATAACCGGAATAGTGAATTCCATAGCTCGTAGTGCCTTTTAAATAGCGCAGAACCCTCTCAAGCGCATGCCAATGATCATCTCCCGGATTTGAAACAAACCGGCTCAATTTGCTCACGGCAAAAGAGATGTCAGGCCTAGTGGCACTCGCCAAATACATAAGTGAGCCAATTATCTGAGAATATCTCAGTTGATCTCTAGCAATCCGTCGATTCTTTCGAAGCAACACACTAGGATCATATGGTGTTGGAGAAGGCTTGCAGTCGCTGTACCCAAAACGACTCAAGACCTTTTCCACATAGTGAGACTGAAGCAAAGTAATCCCACCATCATCATCTCTCAGTAGCTTAATGTTCAAAATAACATCAGCTACTCCTAGATCCTTCATCTCAAAACAATGAGATAAGAAATCTTTAACTTCCTTGATTAAATCAAGGTTTGTTCCAAATATCAGTATGTCGTCGACATATAGACAAATAATAACTCCCTCGCCCCCACCATGGCGATAGTACACACACTTGTCACCTTCGTTTACAAAAAAGCCAGCAACAGTCAAAGTTCTTTCAAACTTTTCGTGCCATTGCTTAGGAGCTTGCTTAAGGCCATATAAAGATTTTAGTAATTTGCACACCTTGCCTTCCTGACCAGGTACTACGAAACCATCTGGCTGATCCATATAAATTTCCTCATCTAACTCTCCATTAAGTAAAGCCGTCTTAACGTCCATTTGATGAACGAGAAGACCATGTGAGGCAGCCAATGAAAGTAGCACTCGAATAGTGGTCAACCTGGCCACAGGTGAGTAAGTATCAAAGAAGTCTTCACCTTCTTTCTGGGTATAACCCTTGGCCACAAGCCTTGCCTTGTACTTTTCAATTGTACCATCGGGCCTAAGCTTTTTCTTAAACACCCACTTACATCCTACAGGTTTGCACCCATAAGGACGATCAGTGATTTCCCAAGTACCATTAGCCAAAATGGAATCCATCTCGCAACGGACGGCTTCCTTCCAGTAGTCAGCATCAAGAGATGCATAAGCTTCTGAAATGGTGTTGGGTGTGTCATCCACGAGGTACACAATGAAATCATCACCAAAGGACTTTGCAGTCCTCTGTCTCTTGCTCCTAACAGGAGCTTCATTGTCATCCTCCACTGGATTCTCAACGTGTTCTATCGAAATGGTGGATTCAGGAATTACAATTAAATCCTGACTCAATGAAAAAGGTATCTCCTGATTAGATGAGCCAGACATATCCTTCATAGGAAATATGTTCTCAAAGAAAGTCGCATCATTCAACTCCAAAATTGTACCAACATGCATGTCGGATACCTCAGATTTTATTATCAAAAATCTATAACCAATGCTGTGAAAAGCATAACCCAGAAGAACACAATCTATGGTTTTTGGTCCAAGCTTTCGCTTCTTGGGAATTGGTACATTGACTTTAGCCAAACAACCCCAAGTACGTAGGTAAGAGAGTTTCAATCTTTTCCTTTCCCATTCCTCAAACGGAGTCATGGTTTTATTCTTTGTGGGAACTCGGTTTAGGACATGACACACGGTCATTAGCGCCTCCCCCCACCATGCCTTGGAGAGACCCGATGTGTCTAACATGGCGTTAACCAAATCAGTTAGAGTTCGGTTCTTTCTTTCGGCCACCCCATTTGATTGAGGTGAATAGGGAGACGTCATCTCATGGATTATACCATGTTCCGCACAAAAAGAATCAAATTCGTTGGAAAAATACTCTCCACCACGATCAGACCTAAGTCTCTTAATCTTTCGTTCAAGTTGGTTCTCTGCTTCAGCTTTATAGATCTTGAAATAATTTAAAGCTTCATCTTTTAATTTCAGAAGATATACATAGCAATAACGAGTGGAGTCATCAATCAGTGTCATGAAATATTTCTTTCCACCTTTAGTTAACATGCCATTCATCTCACAGAGATCAGAATGTATAAGCTCCAGTGGTGCCAAGTTTCTTGTCTCCGCAGTCTTATGGGACTTGCGAGGTTGTTTAGCTTGAACACATACTTGACACTTGGAACCTTTGACAGTGGTGAATTTCGGAATTAAACTCATATTGGCTAATCGCGTCATGCAACCAAAGTTAATATGACAAAGTCGTGAATGCCAAATATTAGACTCATTATCATGGCAAACATGATTACCAACTTTAGTGCAAATATCTGACAAAGACAGGCAGAACAAGCCTCCACACTCATAGCCTTTTCCAACAAATTGTCCATACTTAGAAATTACAACTTTATTGGACTCAAATACCAACTTAAAACCATCTCGACATAGGAGTGAACCGCTGACGAGATTCTTATTGATGGAGGGAACATGATGAACGTTCTTCAGGCGCACGATCTTGCCCGAAGTAAACTTCAGATCGACCGTACCAACACCACGAACAAAAGCATGTGACCCGTTTCCCATCAGCACGGGAGAAGTCCCTGTGACCTGGTAAGAAGAAAACATGGAGGCATCAGCGCAAACATGTACATTGGCACCAGTGTCAATCAACCATTCAGGAGAATGACAAACTGAAAGAATAGTAGGAACTATACCGTACCCAGATTCTTTCATCACAGTGTCGCCAATGACAACATTGGCAGTCTGGCCACCGTTCCCACCTTCGTGCGCATCATGGCGGTTGGGACAACGAGGAGCCCAGTGGCCTGGATCACCACAAATATGGCATGATCCCTTCCTCGGCTGCTGCTTATTATTGTTCTTCTTGAAGTTGGTAGGCTGCGACGGCTTGTGCTTTCCATCATACTTGCCTTTGCCCCCAGATTTGTTCTTGTTGTTTTTGAACTTGCTGGGCTGCTGGTAATTTTTCTTCTGTACCACATGGGCACTAGAACCAACCTCGGCAACTCGAGCACGTGTGTCCTTTGCTCTAGCCTTCTCCTCAACATCAAGAGTCCCAATGAGATCCGAAACAGAAAATTCCTGTCTCTTGTGTTTCAGAGAAGTAGCAAAGTTGCTCCATGAAGATGGAAGCTTAGCAATAATGCCACCGGCAACAAACTTGTCCGGCAACACACACTTAAAGTGCTCAAGTTCCTTAGCGAGTGACTGAATTTCATGAGCTTGTTGAACAACAGTACGCTCTTCAGTCATCTTGTAGTCATAGAATTGCTCCATGACATACAACTCGCTGCTAGCGTCCGAGGCACCAAACTTGGCCTCGAGCGCAGCCCACATGTCCTTGCCGTTATCAAACGACATATATGAATCCACAATGGAGTCGTCAAGAACACTGAGAAGGGCACCCTTGAATAGGGTATCAAGCTTATCAAAGGCCTCCTGCTGTGCAGGAGTAAGATCGCCTTCAGGCTTGCCTTTGGTGGCATCAAAGCAGTTCATGTTTTGGAACCAGTATACTGCTCTCATGCGCCACCTTTTATAGGTCACCCCTTTAAAAGGAAACGGCTTCATAGACGCGAGAAAACCAGTTGGAGCAAATTGCATATAATCAGGTTTTTGGATTGTTGAATATATGAGCAATTCAGCATATGATTCAATCCGACGAAATAGGAAACTATTCATGACTGGAACAACGATTAATATAGTAAACATGTGATCTATTATAACCGTAGATAAACAGATCCAATCTATAGCCAATGGTATAAATACGAACTGCAGTAAGATGTCAAAGAGAAAGAACAGAAACACGTACACTGCAGCGGGAGTGGAACCGCTGGCCCCGTTGGCGTTGAGGTTGTCACCCATGTCGTCGATGAAGAGGTTGCCGATGTCGGGGAAGAAATTGTCGTTGGGAAAGAAGTCGCAGCCAGTAGTCGCGCGAGTGCGCTCCCCAAAAACCTGATCGCCTCTCTCCCGTACAAGATCACGAGAGGCGGGGTTCCGGAGGCCTACTGTCCCGCCTAGCGGTGTACGCCGGAAGACGGGATGGAGAAGACTTGGAAAACGGCGGCGCAAGGTTCTGGAACTGGAACGATGAGAGACCATATGTTCGCACAGAGTCGGCTAGGGTTCGCTCAGCCTGTATATATAGTGTGAGTCGGGTAGGACGTGGGCGCAGCCCCACGATCCAAAAGAATCGGAAACGGCTGAGTGATTAATGCGTCCGTTAATTACTAATTAATTGACTCATTAATTTTCCCGAACAGCAAAAGGATAGCCATCGGTTCGGCTCATTCCCGCAACCCGCGGCGCGTCGTGATGAGGCGTGGCGGCGGAGGAGGAGCACGCGTGTGGCATTCTCTTATTCTCTCTCTTTTCTATGCTTATACAAGTGCTAGTAGAGCTCACCTTATAAGTTGGTGCAACTCTCAACCAAGTAGCAGTATGGGACTAAACTTTAGTCCACCACTTACATGCACGAATGGGCCATGAGAATTTCAGAATTTATTACGCTATTGGGCCAGTGGCCCACTAATAAACACTAGTAAATTCCAACACATCGCATGTTGTTATGCTGATGTGCTGATGTGCTCGCCTTTGGAACAGACGGTCAAGTATATCTTTACCTTGTTAAAAAAAATGTATATCTTTACCCCGCATGGATGCCGGCACAGTCTTCGGGTCGGTACACCATCGGCTTAGGCATTTTCTTAGTCATGCATGGCTTTGTAATTTGCCTTTTACTTTGTTCTTGGCTTTCTTGTCAGTTGTGTGCATATATTCTAGTTATGTATAGACCTGACTCCGTGGCCTCTAATAGATCATACATAATTTTTTATTTAAATTGGGGTTTCGCTCTCTATAAATACATGTAATGTATCAAAGAATATGGCTTGGACCCTATGTGTGTCCTATGACCCCTGTTGGTGTGAACCTTGTTGGATGAACCTAGGTATGCCCCTGGCAACACTTCGAGGCTGATACAATTTCGAATTCACCTAAATGACTGGCTATATTGAACATGTAAACTTGCACTACAAGAATAGTTGTTTCATAAGATCATCACGAGGAAAGAAATAACACTTTATTCTTTGTTGCCGGTTGCGCTTTGCAAGGTTATGTTTAGTTAGGATTACACCTTTTTAAAGATAGCTCGTAGAGACTATGTTTGAAGGGTACCTTCATTTTTTATGGCATAATTTGACCGAAAATCATAATAAATCTTATATGAAGACCGTAATAAACAAAGCACACATTGTATTTCAAATGATTACTCCATTTCACATAAAGACCAATGTATGTATAAATTTCACTTTTTCCTTATGGCAAAGGGGCATCACCGTCAGCGCCGCCGAGACGGGACACATGTCCACGCATTTTGCCGGGTGTCTCGCTTGTTGGCGAGTGCAAAAAAGAACACTCGACAAACGAAGATCTTTGCCGAGTTCCAAGGCAAACAATACAATTGGCAAACATAGCTCTTTGCCGAGTGTTTAGTTGCGCTGAGTGTATTTCCGTTACACTTGGAATAGGTTGTCGTTTGTCGAGTGTCCATGAAAATGCACTCGGCAAAATTTCCGCACTCGGTATACAAACTTTTTTTCGGTATTGAAGGGAATGGAAACTTACACGGTTTGTTCTTGATTGAACTTTCCTAATTAACCTAGTCCTCTTAACACTCCATGTTTGATATTTGTTCCCTACAGTCAGACATAGCCTATGTAATCGAATGCAGACAAAGCAACACTAATCAGAGCAATCAGAACCTAATACCCTGGATTAACTTATCAACCTTGGCACCTAACCCAGAACTAATTTATTGGGAGTCTATCATCAAGCCTTAGATAGCCTGGAAGAGCGATAGAACTCTTCGTTTCCAATAAGAAACGAACTTTCGTTCAGTGCACCCATTCCAATTTGCAGCACCCATCATATGCTTAATATGGGATAATTAATCACACTGTGGTGAGAAGGTGGAGACCACTTGACCTATGGATGCTCCCTGGTCTCCTAATGCAGATGCAAGAAAACCCCAACAACCATTTTTAGATCTCATCTTGTTTCTAATATCGGGTCGTATGTTGAACTGGAATGATTAACTATGATCTATATATGGCACCAACAGTCTCGGGTGGGAGACGAGGTGAACACGTATGTCACTAAGAACCACACAATTTTGAAATTGCATTTTCATTCTTAATAATTGTGTTCCATCATCAGTTCTTCAGAAGAAGTCCATTCGGACAGCATGGAAGAACTATAGCAGCTGGAGTAGCTTTATGTATTAGCAAGTTGGGCATGTACAGCCTAAATATATTTAGGTAAATGAATTGTGGGTATATTCTGTTCCAACAAGGCTTAAGCAGTTACATTCCTCGGAAAAAGAAATATAGCAGCTAGGACTAGTTCAAAATTACCCCTAAAAAAGGCTAATTTAAAATACTAGGCCATACTTTGAGGGCCCGCTTGGAATTTTGGTTGAAAATACGGAGCGGAAATATTTCCTGCCTCTTTGCCTAACTGCTCCGTAATTTTAGCAGGGCCTCACCAGGTCCGTAATTTAGCCGGCCGTTTTTGGCCTCCGGAACGACGAACCAAGGGCAGCCTAAGGGAAATTACCATGAGCATATTTGAGTGAGTGAATAGTAGGCCATCAACTATAAGATCCATAGTTCTTTGTCAAAACATCACACCTGAAAATTATGAGCATTGTTGTATCCATTTCCTTGTACTGATGATACTAGGAGTGTCCCCATCCACGAACAGACGTAAATGGAAGATCTCGCTAAAATTAGCAATCTAACGACTCATAAGCCATAAGAGTCTTGACCATTAGCACGATGTACAACAGTTTTGTCATATTTAATTAACTAGCAAGAGCTAGACGAACAGCTAGCAATAGTCTGTAGGGGCAGCAGCCGACCACGGGGGAATAACATTAAAAGCAGACTAACCAAAATAGAGAGTATCCAACCGCACTGTCGTGGGGCAATGCAAGATCAACGTTCTGGGGGCAGAGGAAATCTTGTCAGTGATATTTTTGCTAGGCACATGAGTAGAGTCTTTTGGTGTACGACAACCGTCCTTTGGTACTGTTCCGGAAAAAGGTGGAAAGTAAGATTGGATTTGCAACAAAGTAGCTTCTCAAAAGTTACTTTATAATTTTATACCGGACTATAATCTAGCTACTACAACCCCCATTTCAAACTATAATACGTTTTGGTATGCCATTTTATCCTAAAACAGAATATCTTATGCTTGGGAACAGAGGTAATAACTCTTAAATTACATATATAGCAACACATGCTGAAGAATCCATCAAAAACATACAAAACGGTTAAGCATACTTAATTAATAAGATCATGATAATTCACTGCAATAACAAAGGAAACTTTATGTTGCATTTAGCGAGTGGCTAACTTGGTACGTTATCGGAATGAAACATGAGAGGTGTGTCATGTATGCAATATTAGTGCACCAATAATTCTAGTGGCCGAGATGAAGTAGCTATAAACCTGGTCCAACCAACGAGGGAGGGTGTGTCGAAAGGTATGGCATTGTTACAATGTGATTGATACACGGCGGCTGTTTAGCAAACCAATCCCACACAAATACAAACAAACCTAGAAAATGGTGTAAACTATATAAGGTTTTAGTGTATCTATACCAGAGTATGGCGTTTTGGAGCCCGAGCCTGATTGAGCTCGTTAAAAAAAAAGCTGGATCATGGTGCGGTGAATAGAGCACATTTCAAGACTTGAAATTTTGTCAGATTTTCCATTTTTGCGTAGCCTAGAATACAACAAATTTTGCGCTGAGATTTCTCAACTAGTAGAGTACAACATTATCTACACTTAGGTTTTTTTATTCTGTATTTTCTGAAAATTACAAATATCATTTTTAGCCTTAGCATCCCAAGATGCAAAAATATATGTGCACTTTGGGAATAACTAAATTATAGCTCAATTAAATGTAAATGGTGTCCTGGTTTCGCCGTGCCAGTACCCGGTGGAAGATGGAATCAGGCTGTCGTGGTTGCCGTCGTACTGGCCACTGGAACACGCCGTTCCCGATCCGGCGAGGTATTCCTTTTTTTTTCTTCCTTATTACGAGCAGACGAATTTTTGTTTTTTTAGAAGAAAACGTTCCTGTCATGCCACAGCGGCCAGGCCTGCTCGGCTGCTCCTCCATGTCTGACCAGGCCTGGTGCTGCCGCTGCACTTTAGACCAAGCCCAATAGCGATAGTACACCGCAGACCTAGCTATGGGCCCCTAATTTCATGAGCAGTACATGAATCTACCTGGGCGTGGCGGCAGTAATCTTTCCAGGTCGTAGTGACCAGGAAACCCCTGTCACTAGCACAGGACATTCTTTTTATGTTTTTTTAGCACAGGACATTCTACCACATAGAGTGCTGGTCGCGAGCGACCGTCTGTCAGCCGTGACGAACTTTCGTGAGGAGACCAAAGGGGTTTATGCTCATATCATCCACGAAATGAAGGTGAGGAGTATCGAGTTCCAAGTGTTTGATTTTGTTTTTGAGGGTAGATCGGCAAACAAGGAAGCACATAACCTGGTGAGGTATGCGATCTACAATGAGTTTGGTCGCTTAGTTTGGCTTTTGAATCCACCTAATGGTGTGATGATCCCTGAACATTCAAGTTTGAATACATGAGGGACTGTTTCTAAAAAAAAAAACATGGGTGTAGAATACCTTAGAAAGAAAATAAATTCATGGGTGTAGAAGCTATTGCGTAAAAGAAACAATTATTTTGTGCAAGCGAGACTACTACTACTATATACGTCGCCCTTTCCGGATCATGTATTCGACGCCCCGTTCTTCTAAGTCACCCAGAGGAAATTTTCTTTGTGAAAAGAACACTCGCATTAAAAAAAAACATCGAACAGTATAAAACACCTCAACAAAAACGAAAATTACAACGAGATTCTTGAGATGCCCTTCGTCTTCAACCTCCAGACCATGTCGATGGCGCGCCGCCGCTGTCGCTCCTCTAAGAGCCGGCTTGACGTTGTTGGTTGCGGACGGAAAGTCGCCGAACGGGTCAAGAAGACCACATCCGTCCCGGGGCTGAAGAAAAAGGATGAATCGCCGATGAAGCTCCATGACGATCCGACAACACCACCACCAGAAGAAGTTTTTGAGAACTACACTACTCCCACAAACTTCTTGACGTCACTGCCGAGATGGGGCTGAAGCCGGGGATACTTTATTGGAGAAGATGTCGCCGCCACCACCATATGAGCGCCGCTCCACCAAATCTTAACCCTAAAACCAGGGGAACGGGGCCCTCCCACCGATGGGGGCCGAGATCCACCCCGCCTCCATGGCCCGAAGGCCACAGGAGCGAGGCAGAGTTGCGGTGGCACCGACGGGAGGCAGAGAAACCCTAATCGCCTGGGCGTCTCTCTCATGGCCGAAGGGTACCCTAATCGTCTATTGTGCTGGGAAACCACCCAGAGGAATTTTGCACATACGGAAAATATTTTCTGATTATAGCATTCAATATCAGGCTATCAGCCCATTGTACAATGACCGTACACGAACTGGTAAAGAATCACAACAATTGCAAAAAATCAGTTGCGTGCACTGATTCAGCAGACCAGCGAAGAAGCCGGAAAACGAAGGAAGCGTCAACCTGAACGAAGATGTTCCTGTCGCACTCCAGCCTCTCATCAGTTGCACTGCGGGCTAGTAGAGAAATGTTCGACCGAGAACGACTTGGACAGCGACCCGGCATGCATCCTGAGGTCGTCGCCGTCGCGGCCGACCTTCCCGATGCCGATCCAAGCAAACACGATCTTCACCTTCACGCCTTCGAGCCCGCTGATGGACCCGTTCTGGATGTTCCCGGCGACCCGGCTGCTGTAGTGCCGTAGTGGAGCCTGTAGCGCTTAGAGACACGGAAGCTGCAGTCATTGGGGAAGTTCACCTGGAAGGAGCCGTCCGGGCCGAGCTCGTAGCTCTCCGCTCCCTCCGGGATGATGCCCGGTGGGAAGCCGTATCGCTCGAGCAT